>JBBBDQ010001759.1:1582500-1685000 GCA_037127315.1 Ascarosepion bandense | reverse complement strand
TAGAGTATTTGATGTTTGTTTTTTTTTGGTTTTGCTTTTTTTTTTAATAGAAAGATGTCCACACAATTTCCAGTCGCACGCAGTACGTGAGTGGTTGGAATGACCGCTCCTTTTTCAAAAGCAGCACAATATAATTACTACATTAAAGACTATATAGAATCCATAGCTAAATCCGCTGCTAAGGAAATAGAGCCAGGAAGTTTTTCCCGCCTGAAACAATCCTGCACATATATAAATCTACCATCCGCCTGTGCATTGAATACTGCTACCATATCTGGTCGGGTGCTCCTGCTATCCACCTAGGGGTCCTTGACAAAATCTAACAAAGAATCTGTAATGTAATCGATCCCGACTTAGCAGCTCAGATACAGTCACTTTCTTTCCGGCGCAATGTGGCTTCCCTGTGTCTCTTCTACAAATACTTTTACGGCTTCTGCTCCAGTGAACTAAGCTCATTGTTGCCTTCTATATATAAATTTACTCGAGCCACAAGATTAGCAACTAGGTCCCACCCATTTACTGTGAAACCAGTAAAATGTAAACGCAAATTCTGCTCTAATAGCTTCTTTTCTCGCACGTCACATCTGTGGAATTCCTTTCTGTTTACTTGCTTCCCCGACGGTTGCAGTCTCCAGGAATTTAAATGTAAAGGGAATAGTTATCTTCTATCTTACTAACCGGCATCCTCTCTCTCATGCTTCTTTCTCTGTCCACTCCACCTTCATCAGTATTCTCATCCTTCTCTTACCTACTTCCTGACACCCCCTATAACCTGTCACAATTTCTCATAACGTTCCTTCTATATAACTCCTTGCAAAACAGTGGCAGTAAAACGCCTTGTTTGGGGCGATATGATTATCAAAAAAACAAGTTTCTATACTATTATAATGTGGTTATAAAGTGGGAGATCAATTCTATATTACAATCAATATATAAACTGATGCCTCACTTTATGGCCACAGTCATTCTTCTCTTATCCACTTCCTGACACTCCCTATAACCTGCCACTCTTTCTCATAACTTTCCTCCTATGTAACCCCCTGCAAAACAGTGGCAGTAAAACGTCTTGCTTGGGACGATATGATTAACAAAAAAACAAGTATATATACTATTATAATGTGGATATACAGTGGGGGATCAATTCTATATTACAATCAATATATAAACTGATGCCTCACTTTACGGTCTGATCATTCTTCTCTTATCCACTTCCTGACACTCCCTATAACCTGCCACTCTTTCTCATAACTTTCCTCCTATGTAACCCCCTGCAAAACAGTGGCAGTAAAACGTCTTGCTTGGGACGATATGATTAACAAAAAAACAAGTATATATACTATTATAATGTGGATATACAGTGGGGGATCAATTCTATATTACAATCAATATATAAACTGATGCCTCACTTTACGGTCCTGATCATTCTTCTCTTATCCACTTCCTGACACTCCCTATAACCTGCCACTCTTTCTCATAACTTTCCTCCTATGTAACCCCCTGCAAAACAGTGGCAGTAAAACGTCTTGCTTGGGACGATATGATTAACAAAAAAACAAGTATATATACTATTATAATGTGGATATACAGTGGGGGATCAATTCTATATTACAATCAATATATAAACTGATGCCTCACTTTACAGTCTAGTCATTCTTCTCTTATCCACTTCCTGACACTCCCTATAACCTGCCACTCTTTCTCATAACTTTCCTCCTATGTAATACCGTGCAAAACGGTGGCAGTAAAATGCTTTGGGCGATATGATTATAAAAAAAGTCGAAACATGTGAATAACATCACAGCCTCGAAAATGGTCGAAAGCGCTTGGGACGTTAATTATGGAAAATTATTATATTATTATTTTATAATTATTCTATCTCTAGAAAAATAATGTGGGGATACTGGAAAAAAAATTAATAAATCTTCCTTGTCGACCGTATTCAACGAAAGATGCTTGAAAGCAATGTTGCTTCCTAAGTACACATTAATATATATATATATTGCAAAACGTACCAACAAAACAGTAGCACTAATAACGACCGAAATCAGAAAAACCTACTGCTAACAAATTAGTAACGTAAGTCGTCAAACCCAAAAGGTACTACGAAATGGATAAAGAGGCATAAAAAAAAAGAAACAAACAAAGCAGAAGCCGTGTTTGAAAGAAAAGAAAACCCCAAGACGAAAGCCTTAACAAGAAAGAGCTCAATACGAAAGTAGAGAAAAAATACGAACTAACTCTAAAAGGGAGCCAAACGTCGACCGCGGTTTCACTTTTTTCCTGACGCCTTGGCCTGACGATCCGGCGAGTGAAACCGCGGTCGACGTTTGGCTCACTTTTAGATTTAGTTCGTATATATATATATATATATATATATATATATATATATACACACACACACACACACACACACACACACATATATATATATATATATATATATGAAATTATATGTTTGAACATTATTTTTGATCGATACTCGTATTTAAGTAGATATTTTGTTTATAAACAAACAGTATATATATATTTATTTCTACCGGCCTGATTATTTATGATAAGTTTTTGTTACAAAAATGTGTGTCATTCGGCATGATTCGAACCTGCGACCCCTATCAACATAGGGGAAGCCACCAATTGATCTAGCGCGTCTTAGAACTCTCGATAACAAATGACCAACAGTCTAGGGGTCGCAAGTTCGAATCCTGCTGAATGACACACATTGTCTCAGAACGTGTTATATCCAGTGTTTATGAGAAGAGTGTGGTACGGCTCCAGATGATCTCATTGACGAGCTCAGCCTTATGAAACAGGAATTTCACTCCATCTAGCCTTTTGCACCCGGGTTGAAATACTTCAACAACGACAACGTATCATTCCCTTCCACATACTAGCTTCCCCGACAGCTACAATCTCCAGGAGTTTAAATGTAAGGTCAATAGACACCTCCTAACACACTAACTCGCATCCATTCTCTCAAAACCTCTTCACATCTACAGCCTTACCCTCTATCATTCTACTTCTGACATTTCCTATATCTAACCACTTTTTCTCACCACCATCTCCTATGTAACCCCCTGCACAATAGTGGCAGTGGAATTAGCCTGGCTGGTGTTACGAGGGTTTTTCTGAGTCGGCAAGAAGCGTTTTGTAGCTGTCGATTTCGCCAGAGTTTCTGCGCTAGGGTGATTTCGAGGAAACCGTTGAACACGTCTTCTTTCACTGCAATATCGTGCACCCTTTGCGTGAGCTAATTGAAGACTACATGGTTCGCATCTTAGATTGAAAGTTTTTTTTTGTTTTTTGTTTTTTTGTCCTGGAAACAAGTTCTGTATGTGCCAATGTGGTGTTGTCCTTGAAGAAGGATCAGTACTAGAATCGCTTGCATTTGCTCGGTATTAGGAGAATAGTGGCGTGAATGACGAGACACTGGAGGTGAGAAGTTCGCTTCTCAAATGATCTCTTTCTTTAAACATCAGCTTAGAGGTAAGTTCAGTGCGGAAAGGTTGCGACCCTCTTCATCGAAATTCGGCGAAAGGTAGGTCAGTCTTGCACTTTATACAAGTAAGAGGTGTCAACCTAGAGTGGTTTTTGGATACAATTTGGGAAAGAGAAATTTAAGCCTTTAGCCTAAATTATCAGCAATACGTCTCCAAGTTCAGTTCGATTAGGACAGTTTTTCTTTTTCGACCTTTTTCGGTTTAACTTTTCAAACATTCTATTTGTTTACTTTTGTCTTTTTTCATTTACTAGCAGTGTAACCCGGCGTTGCTCGGGTTTAATGAAAGCTTTAAAACTAATCCATGATCCTGGAGCTCAAACTCTTTGGACATTGGCACGAAAGACTAAAAAGCAATAGTTGTTTCCAGTTAAAGCGAAACCGTAGACTGAAAAAAAAAATGAATGGATGTAAGTCAAATTTTGATTTCCTGGTATCGATATCAAATAAGTTTTTTCGTCGTAAACTGGATTTTGAAGGCTAAATAAGTCCTCTGAGTAAATGGTATCATGGCTGAGACTAAAGACTACAATTATACCTACTTAGAGCCAAACCTGAAGCAAAACTAAAATAAAAGGACTGAAAAAAATACAGAGATACAGGCAGATAAACAGACACACACACAAACATCTTGCCTTTTATATATATATATATATTATCGATTTTCTGCACTATTGTAAGAACTGCAACCTTGAAACTTCTGAATATCGTTTCTTATGTCTTTGTCTATGAGTGTATCAAATTTGATTGAAATTGGAAAACTGCTTCTATAAGCCGATTTTTTCGATTATTGATTTTCGATATTTATCGGGGGTACCTCGACACAAAACCTAGCTAAGAACACTCGCAGACGCTTATAGTACAACTGTGTAAATTTTCAAGAAAATCGGTTCAGCCGTTTCGGAGTCTATAGGTAACGGACACACACACACACAGACAAAGTTCCATTTATAAATAAGTTTAGATATTCGCCTTCCTTTTCCCAAGTTGGTGACAGATTTCTTAGTTCATGTTTCGTGTAAAACAATTTCGATATTATATTTCTTTTTTTTTTTTTCAGTCTTGCATTATTTTCCCTAAGGTAATTAATATTTTTTATTATAATCTGGTCCTGTGTATGACGATGAACTGCATCCGGCAGCACGGTCTCTGATTGGGAGGTTGTGAGGAGCATGGAACCACCTCTTAATTGCTGTTGTTCCCAACTCCACCCTGACCCGGAGTGGTAGCACCTGTTAGGGTCCCAGCTATGGGCAAATAATTAATTCTCAAACTGGGGATCAAAACATTATGAAAGTATAAAAAATAGACTTTTATAGAAAAATATATACATTTTTGAAGGAAAAAAATTACCAGCAATAAATTTTTGAATATAAAATTAGAATCTTCAGTTTTATAAAATAAAATTGAAAACAAATCATAAAAATCTGACTAAATCAACCTTCTCATTACAACTGAACATTAAAAAATACCTCAAAATCATACCTTTTTGGCATTAAATAACCCACAGAGGTGTTGATATGCCGTTAAAGAAAACTCAAACTCAAACTCAAACTGTCACAATCTAGTTTCGTTGGTGAATCAAATAATAATAGTGTTTTGCTTAGTTTGTTGTTTTTAAACAAATTTACCCAAGCAAGGCAAGGCACAAAGGGTGTAAAAGCTGTAACAATAGAAGAGTAATCAGAAAGACGGTTTAGCGATTGCATTTAAATCACAGAAGACATTTTGAATCATTTTACTCCAAGCAAGGCAATAAAGCCACTAAGATTCAAAAAGCTACTGAATGTTAGAGAATGTGATAAAAAGACACTTTTAACACTATGGCCACACAAGTCAAATCCTGGTTGTCACGGCACCAGCTTTCACACTCTCTGACTCCACGGGGTCACGTGTACCAAACCTAACTCTTCCACTCTGTCCCCTCAACCTTCGGCGTCTTCCTCATCAGGTTGATGTGTCTATTCGGTCTTAACCGAACTCAAGGTGTTGGCCGTAGGTCCCTGAGCATCCAGAGGTTAGTCCACCGGCTTACTGGTTTAATTCTGCTTCCTGCCCACATTGTTATTATTAGATCCAGAAAGCAGACGTGTTGTTCGTTCACGGTCGAGTGAAGATGTAGACACGGCTGGGGAAGCCTATGTTAAACATTTAGAATGCAGCAAAAAATAGAAAGAAACAAAATAATGTCCGTAGAAAGCCGAACAAACAACTGTTTGATGCTTGCACTGTTAATGTCTTTTTATATACAAGAAAAGAATAGAAAAAGAACAAGGTTATAGAAAGTAAAAGATTTTAGCATAACAACTCACACACCGAAATCTAGACAGAGAGAGCGTGTATGGTTCACTTGTTGTTAAATCGTCTCAGAAAATAGATATAACTCTTTTAAACAATGTTCTCCAAACTCTTTTGACAGAGTCAATTCTTCTCAAACAATTCTGGGAGGAGGGTACCTTTCAAAAGTGCTGGTACGAACGATGGATGATGCAATACTGATATTGCCGGGCTGCTGATCAATATACTCAGCGGTTTTTCACTGCGACCGCTACGACTGTATTTACTTGCCTTCCCACGCAAGGCTGGATGTGACACATGGTCATTTTATTGTGGGTATTCCCGGCCATATAGCCGGGCCAAAAATATGTCTGTCTATTTTTGCCCAGTCGTGGTTCTACCCTTCGGCGGAACCACGACTGGATTATTGCTCTCTGCTCGGAAGCAGAGAGCGCCCTCTACCGGAAGGCAGAGAGCTGACAGTGTCGTAGAGTCGTCAGTCTAGTGACTCTGCGACCGCTACGACGTTACTTCTCATAGCCCTTGGGCGACTATCAAATTTTAACAGTCCGCAACAAATTCGGGACAACGTTTAGACATTTCAAATCATAAATCTCCTTGCCGGGAATTATTCAATCCAACCTCTTCACTAAACATCAGTTTCATATAATCATTTCATTATCTTCTTCTTCCTCTTCCTTGTCTTTTCGTCGTCACCGCACAACAAATACAATCTGCAACAAGCCTCCGCAAGTAAAATATAAAATATATTTTACTCTCCTTTTTCATACAAAGACGTCTTCGGTTAGGGGTTTGATTGATCCGAATTGTCAGCAACATTACTCTAGCGGGAGCGGGGGGTGATACGTTTGCTCACATGGTTCTGGTCGCTATTGTCAGTACCCCCTCATCGGGCAGACCCGATGACGCACGACTCGTATGCTTCTACGGTCGTGAACCGACTCTCTTACTTTAACATTACGACGAGTTTAACTATATGAACTCCATTCCTTGCCTAATGCCTAATGCCTCTTCTGGAAGTTATGATTTATTTCCCTCTAATAACGTAAGTTACTTGTTCAACACTGCTGTAGCCTGGTATTGAACTCACAACTCTTTGGGTCAAGTCACAGGAACTAACCAACGTCTATATTCACTGAACCATGTGTCCTTAAGGACAAGAACAACTGAATTTTTGGGATTTATAAACCTAATGTCCAGTAACCAATTTTTACCACAATTTATATTGCAATTTTTTGACACTAATGATTTGCTCTGGTATTTTTGATGTTAATGGTTTTCTCTAGTATTTTTTACCAAAACTCATATTGCAATTTTTTGACACTAATGGTTTTCCGTGGCAAACAAAATGACAACAAAGATAAGGACAATCGTCCGAATAATGTAAAATACTGTGAAAATATTTGTAGAAAAGACAAAGGGGAGCCATATCTTGCCTTTGACAAGAAAGACTGCATCAGTTCAAACATTTGTCCAGCGGCACTGTAACTTTTCAATTTGTGAAGAAGATCTGTATGCCGAACACTCAAAAGCTTTTGAGATGTCCAAAGATACAGTCTGAGCTTCACTGTTCTTATCCAAAATTTGATAGATTCTTTTCACAATTATTGTCAATACATTATCAATCGACCTTGATAAATGGAGGTCATTTATTTGTACGGATAGATCAACGTGTGACACTTGCTAGGTGAAGACAAGAGTAAAGAAGACCAGCCTTCTCCTAACCTCATTTAGCCTTGTACCTCACTTGTGCGTTATGTAGAATAAATATTCATTCTTTTTGGATTGGAACCAACATATATTCAATAATAATAGGGGGCACCAGTGAGCTAAGTTCATCGGAGCAGAAGCCGTGAAAGTATTTGTAGAAGAAACACAGGGAAGCCACATTGCGCCGGTGAGAAAGTGACTGTATGAGTAGCATATGTATTCTTTGTAAGAAGTCAGTTTGTAGATCAGGTTTCATTAGCGTATTTTTGTAAAGCAAGATTTGTCGAAAATCAGATGTATTACTGGTATATATATATATATATATATATATATATATTCCTTAGAAATATATTGCTGTTAGCATTTTTTTCTTCATAGACGTATTACTGGTAATATTTGATTCTCAAAAATGTATTGCTGGAATTTTTACTATAAGAATCTATTTTTATGCTTTCATAATGTCTTGACCCCAGTTTGGGAGTTAACTTTGTCAATAGCTGGAGCACTAACAGGTGTTACCATCTCATGGATGGATCTAGGAGTAACAGCAATTAAGAGGTGGTTCGATGCTCCTCAAAACCTCTCAATTAGAGGGGCCTTGCTGCTGGATGCAGATTATTATCAAACCCGGATGTTGTTTATAGTCATACCCAGGGTATTATACCCAGGGTATTATCCCAGCTTAGTAAGTTTGAATCAAAATAAAGAATGCATGAAAGTTTCTGATGTTAATAAGCTTGTGAAAGTTTTGTTTGGTTGGGCGTAGGTCTTCTCCAAATCTTTCCCTTGGTCGTTATTAGGGAGGATTGGGTTCTTGCCTTTTATGACGTACAATGACTCAGTTTCTACTTAATCAGCGTTTCGTGTTGGTTTAATCATATTTAGGTTAACAGCGTCGCCACTGTTTACACACTGGTCCACTTATAAAAAAAATCAGAGGGAGATCATTTTTATAGTTTAGAATTCATTAGAACTACATTTATGTGGCTTTCGTTATTTTGCATATTGTGATTCAGTAGCGCCAAGATGTTCCTCACTAAGATCTACATTCATCATCCTCTCGAAGTTATTGATCTGAATAAACGATTGTATACAACTGACAGTTTAAATATTTCTGAACGAATTTAGCGACATGCTTTAGATTTAGATAAAAATCTCGATCTGACGAGGATATCTAAGAACATAACTCAAGTTTTTAGGTTAAAGTTTTGGTTTTGTAGCAACTTGTGGTATTGGGCGAAACTATGTCGAGCACAGCCTTAAAAAGTCCACAGCTGTGTAGAAAGTCGAAATAGGTTAAAAGCACGCTTTCTGTGGCTGTTCGATTAAAACACGCGAAAAAGGAAAATCGATAGAGATTATTGATTCTGATTTAATTGTTATTTTACTCTAAAGTGTTTATTTTTGTTTTTTTGTTTTTTTTACGTTTAAGTTAATGAAGCATTTTTGTGATCATTTCACCACAAGGAAGAGAATAACTCGACTAAGACGAGAAGAGTTAGTGAGTGTCAAAGAATATGAAAGAAAAAATTACTAAAAACACATTTTCAGTGAAAATCGGCCTAGCACAGCCTTAAAAATTCCACATTTGTGTAGAAAGTTGTAATTGGTTAAAATCACGCTTTATGTCGCTGTTCGAATAAAAAATACGAAAAGGGAAAACCGATTCTTTCTGACTTAATTGTTATTTTACGTTAAAGTTATTTTTTGCATTTAAGTTAAAGATGAAGCAATTCTTGTAATCATTTCACCCCTAGGAAGGCAATAATTTGACGAAGACTAAAAGAGTTAGTGAGTGTGAAAGAATATGAGAAAAAACATTACTAAAGAGAGAGAACAATAAAAGAACAAGAATTAAGAAGACTAAAGATAGCGATTGAGATTGCATTTAAATCTTTGAAGATCATAACTGAAATTAGTTCAACAATGGGAAGTAAGAAAGAAGAAACTCTTAGTATAGAACTTACGGTTACATCCTGCCATTTCAACTGTAAAATGATAACACTTTACCGCCAATTTAGTCAGTCAGTTAAGTACCATACGTGTTACACACTTAGGCGATCATGCCTCGAAAGAGACATGACTGACTGGGTAGAAGATTATCCCGCAGTAGGTTGCCATTACTTTCTGTGATAGAGTGGTTGCCAGCCAAGGCTATAGAACCAAATCTGTCCTGTTATTTGACTCATAGCTAGAGGGAGAAGAGTTGTATTATTATTACGTAGTAATTAGTGGGGGGTCAGTTTAATATTTAATGGCAACAGAAAACTGATCCCTTACTTTATGACCATTAGAAGCCTTAATTATCAGTCAAGTACCATACATGATACACGCTTTGGGCGATCATGTCTCGAAAGAGACATGAGTGATTGTGCAGAAGATTATCCCGAAAGAGATTGCCATTGTTTTCTGCGGTAGACTCATTGCCAGCTAAGGCTACAGAACCCAATCTGCCCTGTTATTTAACCCATAACTGGAGAAGAGACGGATTAATACCTCTCCTTAGAGTATTAGCGCGTAAGTAAAGTCAAGGAGTTCAACTGGAATTCGAACTCGGCTCCCCGAGTCCTCGTTCCGAGCTTATATTCACTGCACCACAATGTACATGTAGTACCGCGATTAAATACATTAAGTTGCGGTACCATAGGGTACGATTCATTAGGACAATTGCCAAGAAATCGTTTATAGAAAAGGCACAGGGAATTTATGTTAATAATAATAAACTTTTCCTTTCCACCAAATGGTGTGTAGAGTAGCGTTTTTGCTGTTTCTGTAACAAACTGTTTTTTATGGGGCAGGGTTGTTAGGCCTGCGCTCAAAATCCAAACCTGGAGGAAGGTGATTTTCTAAGAGTAGCTTCGACGTGACACACGGCCTAAAGTAGGGGGTATCCAGTGAGGATCGAACTCACTACTCAGTTATAATGATTCTAGCGAAACGAGCTTGTTAATAGTTACACCACGCCGAGGTGCCCCGAATCTACGTTGCAACAATGAAAAAGTGACTGATGCCGAGATGACAGGTCAAAACTAATAACATTGCAGATTATTCTTTGTATTGTATCAAGAACCTTCAAATACATACCGTAAGCACCAACTGTTGCCGTAATAATCAATGCATATACGAACGGTAGGCATAAATATGTGAGATTCATTTCCCTTGCAAGAAGGGTAATAAAGTTACTAAGACGCAAGGTTTTACTAAGTGTGAAAGAATAATAATAAGAAAAAAATTATTAAGGAAAGAGAAGAATAAAAGAATATAAATTAACAAAAAGAGACAATAGCGATTGACATTGCATCTAAATTTTTCCAGATCAAAATTGTCTGGAAAGCAATAAGCTGGAAGATTGTTCCACAAACGGAAAGTACGAATGAAGAAACTATTTGCATGGAACTTATGGTTACATCTAGCGATTTCAACTGTAAAAGAATGAGACCTTACCGCCAATCTAGTACTGCGCTTAAATACATGAAGTCGATTTACACAGGGTAAGGTTCATTAGGATAATTGCTAAGAAACCATTTACAGAAAAAGCACAGGGAATTTACATTACAGCAATGGAAATGTGACTGAAGCCGAGTTGACAGGTCAAGACCAATAACATTGCAATTTTTATTTGTGTTTCATCAAAAATCTCTAATTATTTAACAGAAGCACCAGACCAGCTATAGCAATATTCAAAACGTTCCCCATCGAAGCACTGACAAGGCTCGATAACGCTTCACTTTGGTGATCAAATAGGAACTCGTGTTTCCAATGTGAGAGTTTAAATATGCATGGTCATCAGTAAAAAGGGCAGCCCAAAATGCTAAATACAGGTTGGGGACACTAAAATCAAGCAGGTACAAAAATTTAAATACCTGGGAAGTGTTATAACAGAGGATGGAGAGTGCGACACAAAGATCCGAATGCGAATTGGCATGGTGAAGGAAGCATTCCAGAAGTTGAGTAAAGTATTAAGAAACAGGACAATTTCGCTAGAAACAAAGAAGTGAGCACTGGATTGATATGTGTTGTCGGTTCTTCAATATGGCAGTGAATTTTGGACAATATCTTCGAAGATGAAGGAAAAACCTGAAGCAACTGAAATGTGGTTCTACAGAAGGATGCTGCGAATATCATAGATCGAGCATGTGAGTAATGATGAGGTTTTGAAAATTATGGAAACGAAAAGGAAATTAATACTGAGCATCAGGAAGAGACAGCTGAAGTTTCTGGAACATGAAATGAGGAAAGCGGGCTTGGAGAACCTGATACTAACCGACCAGATTGAAGGAACAAGAGACAGGGGAAAGCAGCGGATAATATATTTGAAGAACCTAATCAGGTGGATGATGGAACGAGGGTTGCATGGTGTAACAGGAGAAGACGTGCTAAGAACCACCAGGGATAGGGAGATGTGGAAAGCCATGATCGCCTACGTCCTGAAAGGACAGGGCACATAGAAAAAGAACTAATCTAGCACAAATAACGCGTCTTCCCGTGACTTGAGTTGTATAAGCGTTAATTCACTGCGTCATAATTTTATGAAATGGTAAGGTCCAAAATTTTGGGAAGTGGATGGCGTATAAAAGTTAATGATGATCTTAGAAAATATGCCTGTTCCGGGCAGTGCAAGGTAGCCTTAATTGTATACCTACTATACTAAGCCTTAAAGAAGAGTCTCCTTGTTTGTCGAGCTTGTATGCTATGGAGGCCTGTCAAACTGTCGCGTTTTGTCGGAAACAATGATACTCCTCCTCCCTCTTCTTCAACATTCTCATCGGAATCTTTCCCTCAGCCATCCCCACCATCCCGGACAACCACACCCTCATTTTCAACGTCGATGTATTGCATCGCTTGTTGGCATAGCAACAGGGATTTAGTTTACGGATAACCCAATTTTGTCGGAGCCTTAACAAAAGATACAAACAAAACCAAAAAAAAAAAACGACAAATCTACCCAATTTTTAATCTCTCTCTCTCTCTCTCTCTCTCTCTCTCTCTCTCTCTGTTTCTTTTTTTCTTTTATTCTATATTTTCTTTTGAGTTCTTTATCTGTCCCTATTTTCCTCTCTTTACACTTTCATCTTTCTAACTTTTCTTTTCCTTTTGAAGCTAACCAGTAAGGTTACCAAGTATTGCCTCAACAAGATCTGGTTTTTAGTATGACGACAAACGAATTATATATATATATATATATATGCGAGTGTACCCCTGCCGTCAAAATATTCCAGAGGTTTATTATCGGTGTCCTCACAAATTATCCACCCTGACAGTGACAGGAAGGTTACACACACACACACACACACACACACACACACACACACACATATATATATATATATATATATATATATATATATATAAACACACACACAAATGAATACACAACGATCTTTATTATAATACAGAGGGTATATATATATATATATATATATATATATATATATATATATATATATATATTCTTCACTACTTGACGACATAATTATGCCCAAAAAATAAATAATAAGGCACTGTTAAAGAGCAAACAAGTAGCAAGGACTTTAATAACTGGTAGTAAAGTTTAATAACTGGTAGTAAAGAGAATGAACTGAGCCGGATTATTAGCTGTTTTCTCACAGGTTATCTTCCCTACTGAGAGGGACAAAGAATATATATATATATATATATATATATATATATATATATATATATATATATATATATGATGCATGTTTCATTAAATTATATAAACAAGTTTTGTCTATTTTATGTAATTTTTTCATATTGTCTGATAAGCTTAATAGCATTATCATTAAATGAAGAAAAAATCACAATATTGATACGTAATTTTTTTTATAATCCAATCTAAGCTTTCGGCTTACATAAGCCATTTTCAAAGATGTCAATTATATAATAGTATAACAATTCACGGACAAACAATAATGACAGTCTTTTTTTGTTTACATGAAACAACGCACTCGTGCATACAAGACGCTGGAAGCGTAGATCACACTACAGCTCATGACGTCATATATATATATATATATATACATATATATATATATATGTGTGTGTGTGTGTGTGTGTGTGTGTGTATAAAGAGAGAGAACGAGAAAAATCTTTCTGAAGCACGTCGGATCTAAGGACACTTCTCTCTGCCTAGGGGATGGACACAGGTTCGAAACTTGCCAGGGACCACAGAGTTTACTTTAACAAGATTTCTCAGATATTCAATCAGGTAAATGAAATTAATTCACTGTTTAATAAATAAACGGAGTAAATACTCAAATACGAGTATCCACTAAAAAAATAAGTTTCAAGTAATAAAATTCGTCGGAGTAATATATAAAAAGTTTATAAATAAAAGTAATATATAAAAAGTTTATCACTTTCTTTAGAAATTGCTTTGTTTATGTTGAAATACGAAAACGAGCAGTTATATCAAAAGGCAATATTCAACTTTGCGTGACCAGCGACGCATTAAGTGGCGAAAAGGTCCAAAGTACGTCACATCTAATGGCGGTTTTATCCAGAGGAACGCAGCTTCGAATCTTTGGAGAGAGCGCATATTGTTTCTCGAATATTTAGGCCGGTGAAGGAAATAGATAAATATACTGATTATTAAATAGAACGTCTGATCAAATACGAGTGTTGTGGATCCGGGTGAGGAAACACATAAAATGATGAACAACAAAACAGATATTTGAGATAGAAAAATAGGTTATATTAAACGTAAAGATACAAACTTGAACGCAGGTTAGTAATCCAGAAATACGATTAGTAAGGAATATATATATACAAGTCTTGAAGTGAAGCCGTGTTGAAATAGTATATCCGTGTAAATTTTTTTCCGGTTGAGTGGAGATCTACTACGTCAACTGACGCGGTATTCTCTGTATAACTTCGGTATCGTTCGGTAACTTACGGATCATTCCCGATGTCTCTCACGGATCGATATCAATATCAATCCCCCCCCCACCGAGCAAATTATGGCACAAGGCCTTTTTAGAGTGGGTGATCCGGGCCATATAGCCCAACCAAAAATACCTGTCTAACTTTACACAGTCGTGACTCTACCTTTCGGTATAGCCACGATTGGGTTTATGCTCTCCGCCCAAAGGCAGAGAGACGATAGTGTCACATCCGGAGATAAACTCTGATGGATTTATACGGTTCTCACTATGGCAGGAATATATGTATACCCAAGCAGCTTGTGTTTGTTTCCTAAGAGTGTCTTAAAAGTAACATTAGATTTATCAGTTCGAGAGGGGGAAATAAGAAAAAAGTCAGTCATATTCAAGGATAATAGAATAATGAGTAGTTTCAAAATAACTTGTTTAATAGAAAATAGGAAAAATGAAATATAACTTCTTTTTAATACATTTCTTTTACACCTAGTTTTAAATAATCAATATTTATTAGCAATTTACTTTGCTTTTCAACCTGCATTTGAATTCCAGTGAAGTTTTTAAGAAAATCACCCCTGTCCTAATACTTTTGCAAAGTGTTAGGACAGGGGTGATTTTAAACTTTATTTTGATGCCTCATAAAAGATAAAATAGTTCTTGTCCTAATACTTTTGCACAGTACTGTATATTCTGAGAGTTAGAAAGATTTACGTTTAAAGCATCATTCAACTTTGATCTTTGACTCACGTTGTGACCGAGTCGGTCTAAAGCAGGCCGGATCGAATGATCGTTTTTCTTGTACAGAAGAAACCCAGTTGCCAGTCTGGTTGCACGAGTAAACACCTGTTGCAGGGGCACCAGTGACTTAAGTTCGTTGAAGCAGAAGCCATGAAAGTATTTGCAGAACAGACAGAAGGAAGCCACATACCGTTGGTGGAGAAGTGGCTGAAGTCGAGCCACCAAGTCGGTACCTATCGCATTACTGATTCTCTTTTAAAGCCTGTCAAGAACACTGAGATGAACAGCGGGCGCGCCTGGCCATATATGACAGCAGTACTCCATGCCCGGACGAATGGTTGATGTGTATATATGCAGGATAGATTCAGGCGGAAAAAACATTTTGGCCCGACACAGTGACCAAACCTTCCTAGCAGTGGATTTAGCTATTGACTCAATGCAATGGTTCCACTTGAGATCTGAAGAGAGGGTAATGCTTATGGGAGGCGGCAGAAGTTGCCTGTGATGATTGACAAACAGCAGCTTGGTAAACGGAGCGTCTACCTAAGTATGGGTATCCGCTAAAACGAATATTTAAGTAATAAGATACACTTATATATAGGTACCTCCAAAGAAAAGTGACACCTAAAGTTTCAAATGCATTTACAAAAATGGATAACCTTTCTTGAAGCCTTTATTTTAGTTTTCATTCCAAACTAATAGATTAAATTTAATTTTTTCAATATTTACTCTATTTCAAACAGAATTTAAATATAGGGTGTATGGGTAGGTATTTGAACGCTATCAAAATGCGTTTAGTAAGGAAGGTAAAGAAGGTGTTGGGTATTACCTATTTATTATTCATTAATATTTTGAGATCATCATCTCATCTTCAGAATTATAGGAGAGCTTGATTTCGCGCTCGTCCGCTCGTGGACCGTGCCTTTAAACGAGTGGTGCTCTTTCACTGCTACTGCTGACGTTAATAGTAGTGAGTATATGTGTACCTGTAAGTGTGTTAGTGCATATATATATATATATATATATATATATATATATATATATATATATGCGTGTGTGTGTGTGTGTGTGTGTGTGTGTGTGTGTGTGTGTGTTTATGGTTTATATAAGTGTGCACAATAGTATGATTTGACTTTTTCGCATCTTTGTTAAAGTGATAGCGAGCGCCGTTTTACGATTTGATGATATATCTGTCTGCTTTAATTTATGGTTTAATATGTGCGCGTTGGCTGGTGGCAGGTTTTGGCATTTTCGCATCTCTCTCAGAATGGTAGTAGATGCCGTTTTACGACCTGATGTTATGTCTATCTGCTTTAATTGGATTTAAATAGATCGGAATGAGTTTTTTTTTATTATTATCAGTAAAAACGCTTTAATCTTTCATATGGACAAATCTTCTGTCAACGCAATTCTTCTTAATAAAACAATCTTTCAAAAATAAAATATACTTTTCTGAAACTTTATTTCAGGAAGATTAGCTGATTTGAAGTTGTCATAACTCGGCCTCTCGATATGATATTATGTCTTGCTTAGGCTACTCGCCGTGATGTCTGTTAGAAATGCACTAGACTGGCTCCAATGAAATTCTTAGACTCACTGGAGTTCTTTATTTTAACGTCTGGCTTAGTTCATTTGTGTCACCGGCGGAGGAAAGGGAGGTATTTACTCAACAACATCACTCTTTTGAGATTTCTTTTTATTAATAAATAATTTATTTTAATTATTAGTAATCATCGTCTACTGTTTCTGGCGAGTTCGTCAGAGTAGTGTACTTTATGTTTTTTTACAATAGTGGATCACTAATTTTTCCTTTTTCTGGAAATCTTACTTATACGTACCACAAATACTTGGAGTGTAGGTAAATAAAAAAATATATAACAGATGTAGAGGCTCATCTCTTGTTCCCTGTTTAGGATGTGGTTTCCGGCTTTCTCTTTTTCAATCATTTCACTTTTCTTTTTTTTTTTTTTTGTTTATTTTTTTCAATTGGAGTAGATAGACTAAACTATTGCCCGATTCACACTCCTCCCACGTCTATTGAGCAGGTGTAGAGGCTCATCCCTTGTTCCCTGTTCAGGATGTGGTTTCCGGCTTTCTCTTTCCCAATCTTTTCACTCTTACGTAACCCGTGGCGTTACCGCCTTGCTCGGGGTGATATGATTTTTTTTTTAAATACTTGCCTGGGATCTTCTTTTCTTTCGGGCCTTTCTTCAGTAATTTTTTTCTTTAACTGAATGTCTTTTGGGTTCCCATTTTATTTTTATTTTACTGTATATATCATTTTTCCAATTTGTCATATTATTACGCCGTTTTCCCATATTTATTTTTGATTTTTATACACTCTGAAAAGCACATTTTCTCCTGTTTTTAAAATTTTTTGGCCTTTTTGTTAGCTGTTTTTTTTTTTATTTTATTTATTTTCGACCTGGTAACAACTTGTCGAACACTGAATTAATTTTTCATGTGAATATCAATTCTACCGGCGACATGCCTGATGGTGTATTGAGATTTGGCGTTATCAGGGAAACACTTAAACACCTTTGTAGTGCTTCACGTTCACTGTTTCATGGCTTGTTTTTTTGTTTTGTTTTTCAAAGATCTTTAAAAGGATCCACAAACCGTTCCGCTTGTTCGTTTGACCTTGAGTTATACAGCGGGTTAGTAATGTGTTCAGTCTTCAAATTCGTGAGCAGTGAATTGTGTAACGTTATCCGAAACCACGGCATCCGGGATACCAGGAGTATAAAAATCCACCGTAGAAGTTTTTTTTTATTATTTATTTTAGTATTTATTTTTATTTATTTTTTAATTTTTTACTTTTATTTTTATTTTTTTGGCACTTACAAATTTCAGGCAACTTAGTAAAGCTATCAACTACCACAAGAAAAGGGATCCGCTTATGGAACCTGCAAAATCTATGGGCAGTCTTGACCACTGAATATCTGTCTATGCCAAGGTTGTAAGGTTTCGTGGTAAGTAATTTTGTTACCAGAGCACAATCTCTGCAGGCCCTTATTACTTTTTTCAATTCATTTAATATACGCTTTTACAATATTAGTACTCTTTGTGCAAACATCAGTACTCCGTACATATCGCGCAAGCAAATTGCGTTCTTTCTTAGTTGTTTTTTTATTCTTGCAACAAACTCGTCTTGTTCTGCTTTTATTTTTACTTCTTCCAGGGTAACTAGCACTTCGGGTACTGCATTGCATAGTATATTTTTAATTTCTACTTCACTTTTAAATGCTACAATAACAGTGTCCGCCAACGCTTTAGTATTGTTTGGTATCACTCTTGATAACACATCCACAAATCCTTATTTTCTAGACTGTTGGTATTCAATTGGAAAAGAATAATTTAATAAGATAGTAACCCCAACGTTGTAATCTATTCTCTGTATGCGCAGAAATTGTTTTTTTTTTGTTTTTTTTTCGAATCATACATTGATAATAGATTTCTGTGGTATATCTGCAACCAAAACCTTCTTCCGTGAATGAATTTTTGAAATATTTTTAGTGCAAATATTATTATTGGCATTCATATTACCGCCAACAGAATTATGTAAATTTACTGCTCTTGTACCAAAATCACTAGCATCTAAAGCCACTATTATTTTTGCTTTTAGATCGCAGTGCGCTAATGATATGTTAGACATTACTATTTTTTATTTCTTCAAACGCCTTCTGACACTTATCAGTCTAGTCCCACTTTACTCCTTTTTTAAGTAAATTGTTCAGTGGAGCTCTCAAATTCTGCATACTATGTATATGTTTGATAATAGTTTGCTAGTCCGAGGGACGCTTGCAAACTAGTAATGCTTGTTGGGGAAGGCATATTCTTAATTGCACTTGGCCTATTTGGATATCGTTGATAACCATTTTTGTTAATGATCTGTTGTAATTAGTTAATTTGAGGTAGAAATAATTCACATTTTTCCCATTGAGTTTGAATCCATACTCTTGTATTTTTTAGAAAGTTGTTTTCACACGCCCAATATGTTGTTCCTTAGATACACTTTTAATTAAAATACCATCCAGATAAGCAACTGTGAAACCACAATCTGCAAGCATGGTATTCATATCTTGTTAAACTATAGCTGGAGCTACTTTTATATCAAGTCAGTTAACATATAAAATCTTTTGTGTGTATTTATAGTTGTTAATTTTGCACACCCTTCTTCAACCTGCATTTGTAAATACGCTTCAGACATATCCGGCTTTGAAAACATTTTTCCAAATTCACAAATTCTTCCTCTAAACTTCGTAATGGATGGTTATGAAGTTCCAAACACTTGTTCAACACTGTCAAAAAATTACCACAAACAGGAATTTTATTTTATTTTTTCTTCACATACACTTCTGGTACTGCCCATTTGAATGATTAATCTTTTCAATTACGCACATTTTTAAATCTATCTCTTCGTTGACTTTATCCAATAAAGAGTCTTTGTTTTCGTTTAAATTTTTTTACTTGAAATTTTGCTTTGAATTTGGAATACTGAACTAATTCATTCGACAGAACAACGGGAAAACATTTTTTCAATACTTCCTTTAAATTTTCACATTGTTTATTTCTTAAAACAAAAAACAAAACAAAAAACAGGTCGCTTGTCACTTATATTTTTGCAATATACATGTATAGGTAAATCCCATAGCTCAAATAATTTCATCCAGTCAGTACCGAATAAGTTTATAGTATGTTTTGACCCATAAGCTTTTACTTTTACACACATAATGAGACAATAAAAGTCATTCAGCCAATAGGAAATAATTTCTTACCTAACACACTCCGGGCGACTTTCGAACTCCTTTTTCATATAGGTTTTCCTATTTCTTTCAGTGTGGTTTCATTAAATTGTTATGATATCACTACCAGTGTCAAGTTGCATTTTCACAGCCACATTATTTATTTTCACTTTTACGATTTTTTTCTAAGAACTTTGTCTTGCTTATAAAGTGTCTTTATATGTCTTATTTTATCACACTTGTAGCATTTTTAATTCTTAAAAGAACAGTCGACTCCGAGATGTAAACTTTCACATCTAAAACTCGGATTAATTTTACATTTGGCGCACTTTACTTTCGTTTGCACATAGTATTTTCCTCAATTTCTTCGACATCGCATCTCAGATTTAGGATTCACTGACATTCGCCTAATATTTCTTGTAGGGCAAGTTCATTGTTCTGTTTAAGTTTCGTTACAATTCTC
The DNA here is from genome assembly GCA_037127315.1 of Ascarosepion bandense. NCBI lineage: Eukaryota > Metazoa > Mollusca > Cephalopoda > Sepiida > Sepiidae > Ascarosepion > Ascarosepion bandense. The sequence goes on along the minus strand of JBBBDQ010001759.1, from coordinate 1,664,672 downwards.
GCCCGTATTCCTGCGTCTTTTTAACCTTAAAACGAAAATTAACTTTTTAAATATATCTGGAGACAGTTCAATCTGAATCGTTCACACACCTTGTTAACGATTCCAGCATATGTGATAAAATCATCGTCTTCTTTTTTCTTCTGTTTAATACATTTCCAACGATTATTGAACAAAGATCTTTTCTTACTAAAATTTTTTGTCATAAATTTTCTTGATTCTTCGAAGTAAATTTGTCCTGATTTTTTTCGGTAGTACAAAATTACAGTATTTTTCATGTTGTAGCGGTGCTAAATATTTCAACAAAAGTCTTGTTATTCTTTTATCTTCATAATCGCTGTATTCTTCTCTGAAATTTTCTTGTATAATCGAAAATAAACCGAAACTGTAATTCACTCCTCTGTATACATGTGAATTCAGATCTGACATTTGCCAACACGTTAGAAGTAAAGGAAGTGGGGGAATTTTTCATCCATTTCAAAATTATTTCAAGTAAATTGTGTTGTTGCTTATGAAGATCCAAAAACTGCTGAAGTTGCTCTTTTGCAGTTGCTGTATTTTTACCACAAAACCAATATATATTTGAAGAATATCTAGTTTTTTTGAACCAAAAGGAAAAAGGTATATGGTTAGGTCATGAAGCCTTTAGTAAAATAAAAGGTATATGGTTAGGTCTTGAAGGCTTTAGTAAAAATAAAAGGTATATGGTAAGATCTTGAAGGCTTTAGTAAAATAAAAGGTATATGGTTAGGTCTTGAAGTCTTTAGTAAAATAAAAGTTATATGGTTAGGTCTTGAAGTCTTTAGTAAAATAAAATGTATATGGTTAGGTCTTGAAGGCTTTACGAAAATAAAAGTTATATGGTTAGGTCTTGAAGGCTTTAGTAAAATAATAGGTATATGGTTAGGTCTTGAAAAGCTTAGTAAAATAAAAGGCATATGGTTAAGTTTTTAAGGATTTAGTAAAATAAAATGTATATGGTTAGGTCTTGAAGTCTTTAGTAAAATAAAAGTTATATGGTTAGGTCTAGAAGTCTTTAGTAAAATAAAAGTTATATGGTTAGGTCTTGAAGTCTTTAGTAAAATAAAATGTATATGGTTAGGTCTTGAAGATTTTAGTAAAATAAAAGGTATATGGTTAGGTTTGAAGGGTTTAGCAAAATGCAAGGTATATGGTTAGGTCTTGAAGGTTTTAGTAAAATAAAAGTTATATGGTTAGGTCTTGAAGTCTTTAGTAAAATAAAATGTATATGGTTAGGTCTTGAAGATATTAGTAAAATAAAAGGTATATGGTTAGGTTTGAAGGGTTTAGCAAAATGCAAGGTATATGGTTAGGTCTTGAAGGTTTTAGTAAAACAAAATAGTATATGGTTAGGTCATAAAGGCTTTAGTAAAATAAACGTCATATGGTGAGGTCTTGAAGGCTTTAGTAAAATAAAAGGTATATGGTTAGGTCTTGAAGGCTTTAGTAAAATAATAGGTATATGGTTAGGTCTTGAAGTCTTTAGTAAAATAAAGTTATATGATGAGGTCTTGAAGGCTTTAGTAAAATGGAAGTTAAATGGTTAGGTCTAGAAGGCTTTAGTAAAATAATAGGTACATGGTTAGGTCTTGAAAGTTTTAGTAAAATAAAAGTTATATGGTTAGGTCATGAAGGCTTTAGTAAAATAAAAGTTATATGGTTAGGTCTTGAAGGCTTTAGTAAAATGAAAGGCATATGGTTAGGTCTTGAAGGTTTTAGTAAAATAAACGGTATATGGTTAGGTCTTGAAGGTTTTAGTAAAATAAAAAGTATATGGTTAGGTCTTGAAGGTCTTAATAAAATAAAAGCTACATGGTTAGGTCTTGAAGGTTTTAGTAAAATAAAAGGCATATGGTTACGTTTTGAAGGTTTTAGTAAAATAATAGGTATATGGTTAGGTCTTGAAAAGCTTAGTAAAATAAAAGGCATATGGTTAAGTTTTTAAGGATTTAGTAAAATAAAAGGTATATGGTTAGGTCTTGAAGGCTTTAGTAAAAAAAAAATGTATATGGTTAGGTCTTGAAGTCTTTAGTGAAATAAAAGTTATATGGTTAGGTCTAGAAGTCTTTAGTAAAATAAAAGGTGTATGGTTAGGTCTTGAAGGTTTTAGTAAAATAAAAGTTATATGGTTAGGTCTTGAAGTCTTTAGTAAAATAAAAGGTGTATGGTTAGGTCTTGAAGATTTTAGTAAAATAAAAGGTATATGGTTAGGTTTGAAGGGTTTAGCAAAATGCAAGGTATATGGTTAGGTCTTGGAGGTTTTAGTAAAATAAAAGTTATATGGTTAGGTCTTGAAGTCTTTAGTAAAATAAAAGTTATATGGTTACGTCTTGAAGATTTTAGTAAAATAAAAGGTGTATGGTTAGGTCTTGAAGATTTTAGTAAAATAAAAGGTATATGGTTAGGTTTGAAGGGTTTAGCAAAATGCAAGGTATATGGTTAGGTCTTGAAGGTTTTAGTAAAACAAAATAGTATATGGTTAGGTCATGAAGGCTTTAGTAAAATAAAGGTCATATGGTGAGGTCTTGAAGGCTTTAGTAAAATAAAAGGTATATGGTTAGGTCTTGAAGGCTTTAGTAAAATAATAGGTATATGGTTAGGTCTAGAAGGCTTTAGTAAAATAATAGGTATATGGTTAGGTCTTGAAGGTTTTAGTAAAATAAAAGTTATATGGTTAGGTCTTGAAGGCTTTAGTAAAATAAAAGTTATATGGTTAGGTCTTGAAGGTTTTAGTAAAATAAAAGGCATATGGTTAAGTTTTGAAGGTTTTAGTAAAATAAAAGTTATATGGTTAGGTCTTGAAGGTTTTAGTAAAATGAAAGTTATATGGTTAGGTCTTGAAGGTTTTAATAAAATAAAAGTTATATGGTTAGGTCTTGAAGGCTTTAGTAAAATAAAAATTATATGGTTAAGTCTTGAAGGCTTTAGTAAAATAATTGTTATATGGTTAGGTCTTGAAGGCTTTAGTAAAATAAAAGGCATATGGTTAAGTTTTGAAGGGTTTAGTAAAATAAAAGGTATATGGCTAGGTCTAGAAGGCTTTAGAAAATAAAAGTTATATGGTTAGGAGGTCTTCAAGTCTTTAGTAAAAGGAAAGCTATATGGTTAGGTCTTGAAGGCTTTAGTAAAATAAAAGTTATATGGTTAGGTCTTGAAGTCTTTAGTAAAATAAAAGCTATATGGTTAGGTCTTGAAGGATTTAGTAAAATAAAAGCTATATGGTTAGGTCTTAAAGGTTTTAGTAAAATAAAAGTTAGATGGTTAGTTCTTGAAGGTTTTAGTAAAATAAAAGGTATCTGGTTAGGTCTTGAAGTCTTTAGTAAAATAAAAGTTATATGTTTAGTTCTTGAAGGCTTTAGTAAAATAAAAGTTATTGGGTTAGGTCTTGAAGGTTTTAGTAAAATAAAAGGCATATTGTTAGGTCTTGAAGGTTTTAGTAAAAGAAAAGGTATATGGTTAGGACTTGAAGTCTTTAGGTAAATAAACGTTATATGTTTAGGTCTTGAAGGCTTTAGTAAAATAAAAGTTATATCGTGAGGTCTTGAAGGCTTTAGTAAAATAAAATGTATATGGTTAGGTCTTGATGTCTTTAGTAAAATAAAAGCTATATCGTTAGGTCTTGAAGGTTTAAGTAAAATAAAAGGCATATGGTTAAGTTTTGAAGGTTTTAGTAATATAAAAGTTATATGGTGAGGTCTAGAAGACTTAAGTAAAATAAAAGTTATATGGTTAGGTCTTGAAGGTTTTAGTAAAATAAAAGGCATATGGTTAAGTTTTGAAGGGTTTAGTAAAATAAAAGGTATATGGCTAGGTCTAGAAGGCTTTAGAAAATAAAAGTTATATGGTTAGGTCTTCAAGTCTTTAGTAAAAGGAAAGCTATATGGTTAGGTCTTGAAGGCTTTAGTAAAATAAAAGTTATATGGTTAGGTCTTGAAGTCTTTAGTAAAATAAAAGCTATATGGTTAGGTCTTGAAGGATTTAGTAAAATAAAAGCTATATGGTTAGGTCTTAAAGGTTTTAGTAAAATAAAAGTTAGATGGTTAGTTCTTGAAGGTTTTAGTAAAATAAAAGGTATCTGGTTAGGTCTTGAAGTCTTTAGTAAAATAAAAGTTATATGGTTACGTCTTGAAGATTTTAGTAAAATAAAAGGTGTATGGTTAGGTCTTGAAGATTTTAGTAAAATAAAAGGTATATGGTTAGGTTTGAAGGGTTTAGCAAAATGCAAGGTATATGGTTAGGTCTTGAAGGTTTTAGTAAAACAAAATAGTATATGGTTAGGTCATGAAGGCTTTAGTAAAATAAAGGTCATATGGTGAGGTCTTGAAGGCTTTAGTAAAATAAAAGGTATATGGTTAGGTCTTGAAGGCTTTAGTAAAATAATAGGTATATGGTTAGGTCTAGAAGGCTTTAGTAAAATAATAGGTATATGGTTAGGTCTTGAAGGTTTTAGTAAAATAAAAGTTATATGGTTAGGTCTTGAAGGCTTTAGTAAAATAAAAGTTATATGGTTAGGTCTTGAAGGTTTTAGTAAAATAAAAGGCATATGGTTAAGTTTTGAAGGGTTTAGTAAAATAAAAGGTATATGGCTAGGTCTAGAAGGCTTTAGAAAATAAAAGTTATATGGTTAGGTCTTCAAGTCTTTAGTAAAAGGAAAGCTATATGGTTAGGTCTTGAAGGCTTTAGTAAAATAAAAGTTATATGGTTAGGTCTTGAAGTCTTTAGTAAAATAAAAGCTATATGGTTAGGTCTTGAAGGATTTAGTAAAATAAAAGCTATATGGTTAGGTCTTAAAGGTTTTAGTAAAATAAAAGTTAGATGGTTAGTTCTTGAAGGTTTTAGTAAAATAAAAGGTATCTGGTTAGGTCTTGAAGTCTTTAGTAAAATAAAAGTTATATGGTTACGTCTTGAAGATTTTAGTAAAATAAAAGGTGTATGGTTAGGTCTTGAAGATTTTAGTAAAATAAAAGGTATATGGTTAGGTTTGAAGGGTTTAGCAAAATGCAAGGTATATGGTTAGGTCTTGAAGGTTTTAGTAAAACAAAATAGTATATGGTTAGGTCATGAAGGCTTTAGTAAAATAAAGGTCATATGGTGAGGTCTTGAAGGCTTTAGTAAAATAAAAGGTATATGGTTAGGTCTTGAAGGCTTTAGTAAAATAATAGGTATATGGTTAGGTCTAGAAGGCTTTAGTAAAATAATAGGTATATGGTTAGGTCTTGAAGGTTTTAGTAAAATAAAAGTTATATGGTTAGGTCTTGAAGGCTTTAGTAAAATAAAAGTTATATGGTTAGGTCTTGAAGGTTTTAGTAAAATAAAAGGCATATGGTTAAGTTTTGAAGGTTTTAGTAAAATAAAAGTTATATGGTTAGGTCTTGAAGGTTTTAGTAAAATGAAAGTTATATGGTTAGGTCTTGAAGGTTTTAATAAAATAAAAGTTATATGGTTAGGTCTTGAAGGCTTTAGTAAAATAAAAATTATATGGTTAAGTCTTGAAGGCTTTAGTAAAATAATTGTTATATGGTTAGGTCTTGAAGGCTTTAGTAAAATAAAAGGCATATGGTTAAGTTTTGAAGGGTTTAGTAAAATAAAAGGTATATGGCTAGGTCTAGAAGGCTTTAGAAAATAAAAGTTATATGGTTAGGTCTTCAAGTCTTTAGTAAAAGGAAAGCTATATGGTTAGGTCTTGAAGGCTTTAGTAAAATAAAAGTTATATGGTTAGGTCTTGAAGTCTTTAGTAAAATAAAAGCTATATGGTTAGGTCTTGAAGGATTTAGTAAAATAAAAGCTATATGGTTAGGTCTTAAAGGTTTTAGTAAAATAAAAGTTAGATGGTTAGTTCTTGAAGGTTTTAGTAAAATAAAAGGTATCTGGTTAGGTCTTGAAGTCTTTAGTAAAATAAAAGTTATATGTTTAGTTCTTGAAGGCTTTAGTAAAATAAAAGTTATTGGGTTAGGTCTTGAAGGTTTTAGTAAAATAAAAGGCATATTGTTAGGTCTTGAAGGTTTTAGTAAAAGAAAAGGTATATGGTTAGGACTTGAAGTCTTTAGGTAAATAAACGTTATATGTTTAGGTCTTGAAGGCTTTAGTAAAATAAAAGTTATATCGTGAGGTCTTGAAGGCTTTAGTAAAATAAAATGTATATGGTTAGGTCTTGATGTCTTTAGTAAAATAAAAGCTATATCGTTAGGTCTTGAAGGTTTAAGTAAAATAAAAGGCATATGGTTAAGTTTTGAAGGTTTTAGTAATATAAAAGTTATATGGTGAGGTCTAGAAGACTTAAGTAAAATAAAAGTTATATGGTTAGGTCTTGAAGGTTTTAGTAAAATAAAAGGCATATGGTTAGGTCTTGAAGGTTTTAGTAAAATAAACGGTATATGGTTAGGTCTTGAAGGTTTTAGTAAAATAAAAAGTATATGGTTAGGTCTTGAAGGTCTTAATAAAATAAAAGCTATATGATTAGGTCTTGAAGGTTTTAGTAAAATAAACGGCATATGATGAAGTTTTGAATATTTTAGTAAAATAAAAGTTATATGGTTAGGTCTTGAAGGTTTTAGTAAAATGAAAGTTATATGGTTAGGTCTTGAAGGTTTTAATAAAATAAAAGTTATATGGTTAGTTCTTGAAGGTTTTAGTAAAATAAAAGTATATGGTTATGTCTTGAAGGTTTCAGTAAAATAAAAGGTATATGGTTAGGTCTTGAAGGTTTTAATAAAATAAAAGTTATATGGTTAGTTCTTGAAGGTTTTAGTAAAATAAAAGGTATATGGTTAGGTCTTGAAGGGTTTAGCAAAATACAAGGTATATGGTTAGGTCTTGAAGGTTTTAATAAAATAAAAGTTATATGGTTAGGTCTTGAAGGCTTTAGTAAAATAAAGATTATATGGTTAAGTCTTGAAGGTTTAGTAAAATAATTGTTATATGGTTAGGTCTTGAAGGCTTTAGTAAAATAAAAGGTATATGGTTAGGTCTTGAAGGTTTTAGTAAAATAAAAATTATATGGTTAGCTCTTGACGGTTTTAGTAAAATAAAAGTTGTATGGTTAAGTCTTGAATGTTTTAGTAAAATAAAATTATATGCTTAGGTCTTGAAAGCTTTAGTAAAATAAAAGTTATATGGTTAGGTCTTGAAGGCTTTAGTAAAATAAAAGGCATATGGTTAAGTTTTGAAGGGTTTAGTAAAATAAAAGGTATATGGCTAGGTATAGAAGGCTTTAGAAAATAAAAGTTATATGGTTAGGTCTTCAAGTCTTTAGTAAAATGAAAGCTATATGGTTAGGTCTTGAAGGCTTTAGTGAAATAAAAGTTATATGGTTAGGTCTTGAAGGCTTTAGTAAAATAAAAGCTATATGGTTAGGTCTTGAAGGATTTAGTAAAATAAAAAGTATATGGTTAGGTCTTGAAGGTCTTAATAAAATAAAAGCTACATGGTTAGGTCTTGAAGGTTTTAGTAAAATAAAAGGCATATGGTTACGTTTTGAAGGTTTTAGTAAAATAATAGGTATATGGTTAGGTCTTGAAAAGCTTAGTAAAATAAAAGGCATATGGTTAAGTTTTTAAGGATTTAGTAAAATAAAAGGTATATGGTTAGGTCTTGAAGGCTTTAGTAAAAAAAAAATGTATATGGTTAGGTCTTGAAGTCTTTAGTGAAATAAAAGCTATATGGTTAGGTCTAGAAGTCTTTAGTAAAATAAAAGGTGTATGGTTAGGTCTTGAAAGTTTTAGTAAAATAAAAGTTATATGGTTAGGTCTTGAAGTCTTTAGTAAAATAAAAGGTGTATGGTTAGGTCTTGAAGATTTTAGTAAAATAAAAGGTATATGGTTAGGTTTGAAGGGTTTAGCAAAATGCAAGGTATATGGTTAGGTCTTGAAGGTTTTAGTAAAATAAAAGTTATATGGTTAGGTCTTGAAGTCTTTAGTAAAATAAAAGTTATATGGTTAGGTCTTGAAGATTTTAGTAAAATAAAAGGTGTATGGTTAGGTCTTGAAGATTTTAGTAAAATAAAAGGTATATGGTTAGGTTTGAAGGGTTTAGCAAAATGCAAGGTATATGGTTAGGTCTTGAAGGTTTTAGTAAAACAAAATAGTATATGGTTAGGTCATGAAGGCTTTAGTAAAATAAAGGTCATATGGTGAGGTCTAGAAGGCTTTAGTAAAATAATAGGTATATGGTTAGGTCTAGAAGGCTTTAGTAAAATAATAGGTATATGGTTAGGTCTTGAAGGTTTTTAGTAAAATAAAAGTTATATGGTTAGGTCTTGAAGGCTTTAGTAAAATAAAAGTTATATGGTTAGGTCTTGAAGGTTTTAGTAAAATAAAAGGCATATGGTTAAGTTTTGAAGGTTTTAGTAAAATAAAAGTTATATGGTTAGGTCTTGAAGGTTTTAGTAAAATGAAAGTTATGGTTAGGTCTTGAAGGTTTTAATAAAATAAAAGTTATATGGTTAGGTCTTGAAGGCTTTAGTAAAATAAAGTATATGGTTTAAGTCTTGAAGGCTTTAGTAAAATAATTGTTATATGGTTAGGTCTTGAAGGCTTTAGTAAAATAAAAGGCATATGGTTAAGTTTTGAAGGGTTTAGTAAAATAAAAGGTATGGCTAGGTCTAGAGGCTTTTAGAAAATAAAGTTATGGTTGGAGTCTTCAAGTCTTTAGTAAAGCTATATGGTTAGGTCTTGAAGGCTTTAGTAAAATAAAAGTTATATGGTTAGGTCTTGAAGTCTTTAGTAAAATAAAAGCTATATGGTTAGGTCTTGAAGGATTTAGTAAAATAAAAGCTATGGTTACAGGTCTTAAAGGTTTAGTAAAATAAAAGTTAGATGGTTAGTTCTTGAAGGTTTTAGTAAAATAAAAGGTATCTGGTTAGGTCTTGAAGTCTTTAGTAAAATAAAAGTTATATGTTTAGTTCTTGAAGGCTTTAGTAAAATAAAAGTTATTAGGTTAGGTCTTGAAGGTTTTAGTAAAATAAAAGGCATATTGTTAGGTCTTGAAGGTTTTAGTAAAAGAAAAGGTATATGGTTAGGACTTGAAGTCTTTAGGTAAATAAACGTTATATGTTTAGGTCTTGAAGGCTTTAGTAAAATGAGATTATATCGTGAGGTCTTGAAGGCTTTAGTAAAATAAAATGTATATGGTTAGGTCTTGATGTCTTTAGTAAAATAAAAGCTATATCGTTAGGTCTTGAAGGTTTAAGTAAATAAAAGACATGGTTAAGTTTTGAGAGGTTTTAGTAATATAAAAGTTATATGAATTGAGGTCTAGAAGACTTAAGTAAAACAAAAGTTATATGGTTAGGTCTTGAAGGTTTTAGTAAAATAAAGGCATATGGTTAAGTTTTTGAAGGGTTTAGTAAAATAAAAGGTATATGGCTAGGTCTAGAAGGCTTTAGAAAATAAAAGTTATATGGTTAGGTCTTCAGTCTTTAGTAAAAGGAAAGCTTATGGTTAGGTCTTGAAGGCTTTAGTAAAATAAAAGTTATATGGTTAGGTCTTGAAGTCTTTAGTAAAATAAAAGCTATATGGTTAGGTCTTGAAGGATTTAGTAAAATAAAAGCTATATGGTTGGAGTCTTAAAGGTTTTAACAAAATAAAGTTAGATGGTTAGTTCTTGAAGGTTTTAGTAAAATAAAAGGTATCTGGTTAGGTCTTGAAGTCTTTAGTAAAATAAAAGTTATATGTTTAGTTCTTGAAGGCTTTAGTAAAATAAAAGTTATTGGGTTAGGTCTTGAAGGTTTTAGTAAAATAAAAGGCATATTGTTAGGTCTTGAAGGTTTTAACAAAGAAAGGTATATGGTTAGGACTTGAAGTCTTTAGGTAAATAAACGTTATATGTTTAGGTCTTGAAGGCTTTAGTAAAATAAAAAGTTATATCGTGAAGTCTTGAAGGCTTTAGTAAAATAAAATGTATATGGTTAGGTCTTGATGTCTTTAGTAAAATAAGAAATATCGTTAGGTCTTGAAGGTTTAAGTAAAATAAAAGGCATATGGTTAAGTTTTGAAGTTTTTAGTAATATAAAAGTTATATGGTGAGGTCCTAGAAGACTTAAGTAAAATAAAAGTTATATGGTTAGGTCTTGAAGGTTTTAGTAAAATAAAAGGCATATGGTTAAGTTTTGAAGGGTTTAGTAAAATAAAAGGTATATGGCTAGGTCTATTTTAGAAAATAAAAGTTATATGGTTAGGTCTTCAAGTCTTTAAATAAAAAGGAAAGCTATATGGTTAGGTCTTGAAGGCTTTAGTAAAATAAAAGTTATATGGTTGGGCAAGTCTTTAGTAAAATAAAAGCTATATGGTTAGGTCTTGAAGGATTTAGTAAAATAAAAGCTATATGGTTAGGTCTTAAAGGTTTTAGTAAAATAAAGTTAGATGGTTAGTTCTTGAAGGTTTTAGTAAAATAAAAGGTATCTGGTTAGGTCTTGAAGTCTTTAGTAAAATAAAAGTTATATGTTTAGTTCTTGGAAAACTTTAGTAAAATAAAAGTTATTGGGTTAGGTCTTGAAGGTTTTAGTAAAATAAAAGGCATATTGTTAGGTCTTGAAGGTTTTAGTAAAGAAAAGGTGCTATGGTTAGGACTTGAAGTCTTTAGGTAAAATAGCGTTATATGTTTAGGTCTTGAAGGCTTTAGTAAAATAAAAGTTATATCGTGAGGTCTTGAAGGCTTTAGTAAAATAAAATGTATATGGTTAGGTCTTGATGTCTTTAGTAAAATAAAAGCTATATCGTTAGGTCTTGAAGGTTTAAGTAAAATAAAAGGCATATGGTTAAGTTTTGAAGGTTTTAGTAATATAAAAGTTACTTATGGTGAGGTCCTAGAAGACTTAAGTAAAATAAAAGTTATATGGTTAGGTCTTGAAGGTTTTAGTAAAATAAAAGGCATATGGTTAGGTCTTGAAGGTTTTAGTAAAATAAACGGTATATGGTTAGGTCTTGAAGGTTTTAGTAAAATAAAAAGTATATGGTTAGGTCTTGAAGGTTTTAGTAAAATGAAAGTTATATGGTTAGGTCTTGAAGGTTTTAATAAAATAAAAGTTATATGGTTAGTTCTTGAAGGTTTTAGTAAAATAAAAGTATATGGTTATGTCTTGAAGGTTTCAGTAAAATAAAAGGTATATGGTTAGGTCTTGAAGGTTTTAATAAAATAAAAGTTATATGGTTAGTTCTTGAAGGTTTTAGTAAAATAAAAGGTATATGGTTAGGTCTTGAAGGGTTTAGCAAAATACAAGGTATATGGTTAGGTCTTGAAGGTTTTAATAAAATAAAAGTTATATGGTTAGGTCTTGAAGGCTTTAGTAAAATAAAGATTATATGGTTAAGTCTTGAAGGTTTAGTAAAATAATTGTTATATGGTTAGGTCTTGAAGGCTTTAGTAAAATAAAAGGTATATGGTTAGGTCTTGAAGGTTTTAGTAAAATAAAAATTATATGGTTAGCTCTTGACGGTTTTAGTAAAATAAAAGTTGTATGGTTAAGTCTTGAATGTTTTAGTAAAATAAAATTATATGCTTAGGTCTTGAAAGCTTTAGTAAAATAAAAGTTATATGGTTAGGTCTTGAAGGCTTTAGTAAAATAAAAGGCATATGGTTAAGTTTTGAAGGGTTTAGTAAAATAAAAGGTATATGGCTAGGTATAGAAGGCTTTAGAAAATAAAAGTTATATGGTTAGGTCTTCAAGTCTTTAGTAAAATGAAAGCTATATGGTTAGGTCTTGAAGGCTTTAGTGAAATAAAAGTTATATGGTTAGGTCTTGAAGGCTTTAGTAAAATAAAAGCTATATGGTTAGGTCTTGAAGGATTTAGTAAAATAAAAGCTATATGGTTAGGTCTTAAAGGTTTTAGTAAAATAAAAGTTATATGTTTAGGTCTTGAAGATTTTAGTAAAATAAAAGTTATTGGGTTAGGTCTTGAAGGTTTTAGTAAAATGAAAGGTATATGGTGAGGTCTAGAAGGCTTAAGTAAAATAAAAGTTATATGGTTAGGTCTTGAAGGTTTTAGTAAAATAAAAGGCATATTGTTAGGTCTTGAAGGTTTTAGTAAAATAAAAGGTATAATGTTATGTCTTGAAGGTTTTAGTAAAAGAAAAGGTATATGGTTAGGACTTGAAGTCTTTAGGAAAATAAACGTTATATGTTTAGGTCTTGAAGGCTTTAGTAAAATAAAAGTTATATCGTTAGGTCTTGAAGGCTTTAGTAAAATAAAATGTACATGGTTAGGTCTTGAAGGCTTTAGTAAAATAAAAGCTATATCGTTAGGTCTTGAAGGTTTAAGTAAAATAAAAGGCATATGGTTAAGTTTTGAAGGTTTTAGTAATATAAAAGGTATATGGTGAGGTCTAGAAGACTTAAGTAAAATAAAAGTTATATGTTTAAGTCTTGAAGGTTTTAGTAAAATAAAAGGCATATGGTTAGGTCTTGAAGGTTTTAGTAAAATAAAAAGTATATGGTTCGGTCTTGAAGGTCTTAATAAAATAAAAGCTATATGGTTAGGTCTTGAATGTTTTAGTAAAATAAAAGGCATATGGTTAAGTTTTGAAGATTTTAGTAAAATAAAATTATATGGTTAGGTCTTGAAGGTTTTAGTAAAATGAAAGTTATATGTTTAGGTCTTGAAGGTTTTAAGAAAATAAAAGGCATATGGTTAGTTCTTGAAGGTTTTAGTAAAATAAAAGTATATGGTTAGGTCTTGAAGGTTTCAGTAAAATAAAAGGTATATGGTTAGGTCTTGAAGGTTTTAATAAAAAAAAAGTTATATGGTTAATTCTTGAAGGTTTTAGTAAAATAAAAGGTATATGGTTAGGTCTTGAAGGGTTTAGCAAAATACAAAATATATGGTTAGGTCTTGAAGGCTTTAGTAAAATAAAAGTTATATGGTTAGGTCTTGAAGGCTTTAGTAAAATAAAAGCTATATGGTTATGTCTTGAAGGATTTAGTAAAATAAAAGCTATATTGTTAGGTCTTAAAGGTTTTAGTAAAATAAAAGTTAGATGGTTAGTTCTTGAAGGCCTTAGTAAAATAAAAGTTATTGGGTTAGGTCTTGAAGGTTTTAGTAAAATGAAAGGTATATGGTGAGGTCTAGAAGGCTTAAGTAAAATAAAAGTTATATGGTTAGGTCTTGAAGGTTTTAGTAAAATAAAAGGCATATTGTTAGGTCTTGAAGGTTTTAGTAAAAGAAAAGGTATATGGTTAGGACTTGAAGTCTTTAGGAAAATAAACGTTATATGTTTAGGTCTTGAAGGCTTCAGTAAAAAAAAAGTTATATCGTTAGGTCTTGAAGGCTTTAGTAAAATAAAATGTATATGGTTAGGTCTTGAAGGCTTTAGTAAAACAAAAGCTATATCTTTAGGTCTTGAAGGTTTAAGTAAAATAGAAGGCATATGGTTAAGTTTTGAAGGTTTTAGTAATATAAAAGTTATATGGTGAGGTCTAGAAGACTTAAGTAAAATAAAATTATATGGTTAAGTCTTGAAGGTTTTAGTAAAATAAAAGGCATATGGTTAGGTCTTGAAGGTTTTAGTAAAATAAACGGTATATGGTTAGGTCTTGAAGGTTTTCGTAAAATAAAAAGTATATTGTTAAGTCTTGAAGGTCTTAATAAAATAAAAGTAATATGGTTAGGTCTTGAAGGTTTTAGTAAAATAAAAGGCATATGGTTAAGTTTTGAAGGTTTTAGTAAAATAAAAGTTATATGGTTAGGTCTTGAAGGTTTTAGTAAAATGAAATTTACATCGTTAGGTTTTGAAGGTTTTAATAAAATAAAAGTTATATGGTTAGTTCTTGAAGGTTTTAGTAAAATAAAATGTATATGGTTAGGTCTTGAAGGTTTCAGTAAAATAAAAGGTATATGGTTAGGTCTTGAAGGTTTTAATAAAATAAAAGTTATATGGTTAGTTCTTGAAGGTTTTAGTAAAATAAAAGGTATATGGTTAGGTCTTGAAGGGTTTAGCACAATACAAGGTATATGGTTAGGTCTTGAAGGTTTTAATAAAATAAAAGTTATATGGTTAGGTCTTGAAGGCTTTAGTAAAATAAAAATTATATGGTTAAGTCTTGAAGGCTTTAGTAAAATAATTGTTATATGGTTAGGTCTTGAAGGCTTTAGTAAAATAAAAATTATATGGTTAGCTCTTGAAAGCTTTAGTAAAATAAAAGTCATATGGTTAAGTTTTGAAGGGTTTAGTAAAATAAAAGTTATATGGCTAGGTCTAGAAGGCTTTAGAAAATAAAAGTTATATGGTTAGGTCTTCAAGTCTTTAGTAAAATGAAACCTATATGGTTAGGTCTTGAAGGCTTTAGTAAAATAAAAGTTATATGGTTAGGTCTTGAAGGCTTTAGTAAAATAAAAGCTATATGGTTAGGTCTTAAAGGTTTTAGTAAAATAAAAGTTATATGTTTAGGTCTTGAAGGTTTTAGTAAAATAAAAGTTATTGGGTTAGGTCTTGAAGGTTTTAGTAAAATGAAAGGTATATGGTGAGGGCTAGAAGGCTTAAGTAAAATAAAAGTTATATGGTTAGGTCTTGAAGGTTTTAGTAAAATAAAAGGCATATTGTTAGGTCTTGAAAGTTTTAGTAAAATAAAAGGTATAATGTTAGGTCTTGAAGGTTTTAGTAAAAGAAAAGTTATATGGTTAGGACTTGAAGTCTTTAGGTAAATAAACCTTATATATTTAGGTCTTGAAGGCTTTAGTAAAATAAAAGTTATATCGTTAGATCTTGAAGGCTTTAGTAAAATAAAATGTATATGGTTAGGTCTTGAAGGCTTTAGTAAAATAAAAGCTATATCGTTAGGTCTTGAAGGTTTACGTAAAATAAAAGGCATATGGTTAAGTTTTGAAGGTTTTAGTAATATAAAAGCTATATGGTGAGGTCTAGAAGACTTAAGTAAAATAAAAATTATATGGTTAGGTCTTGAAGGTTTCAGTAAAATAAAAGGTATATGGTTAGGTCTTGAAGGTTTTAATAAAATAAAAGTTATATGGTTAGTTCTTGAAGGTTTTAGTAAAATAAAAGGTATATGGTTAGGTCTTGAAGGGTTTAGCAAAATACAAGGTATATGGTTAGGTCTTGAAGGTTTTAATAAAATAAAAGTTATATGGTTAGGTCTTGAAGGCTTTAGTAAAATAAAGATTATATGGTTAAGTCTTGAAGGCTTTAGTAAAATAATTGTTATATGGTTAGGTCTTGAAAGCTTTAGTAAAATAAAAGGTATATGGTTAGGTCTTGAAGGTTTTAGTAAAATAAAAATTATATGGTTAGCTCTTGACGGTTTTAGTAAAATAAAAGTTGTATGGTTAAATCTTGAATGTTTTAGTAAAATAAAATGTTTATGGTTAGGTCTTGAAGGCTTTAGTAAAATAAAAGCTATATCGTTAGGTCTTGAAGGTTTAAGTAAAATAAAAGGCATATGTTTAAGTTTTGAAGGTTTTAGTAATATAAAATGTATATGGTGAGGTCTAGAAGGTTTTAGTAAAATAAAAGGTATATGGTTAGGTCATGAAGGTCATAATAAAATAAAAGCTATATGGTTAGGTCTTGAAGGTTTTAGTAAAATAAAAGGCATATGGTTAAGTTTTGAAGGTTTTAGTATAATCAAAGTTATATGTTTAGGTCTTGAAGGCTTTAGTAAAATGAAAGTTATATGGTTAGGTCTTGAAGGTTTTAGTAAAATAAAAGTTATATGGTTAGTTCTTGAAGGTTTTAGTAAAATGGAACCTATATGGTTAGGTCTTGAAGGTTTTAATAAAATAAAAGTTATATGGTTAGTTCTTGAAGGTTTTAGTAAATTAAAAGTTATATGGTTAGGTCTTGAAGGTTTTAATAAAATAAAAGTTATATGGTTAGGTCTTGAAGGTTTTAGTATAATAAAAGGTATATGGTTAGGTCTTGAAGGTTTTAGTAAAATAAAAATTATATGGTTAGCTCTTGACGGTTTTAGTAAAATAAACGTTGTATGGTTAAGTCTTGAATGTTTTAGTAAAATAAAATTATATGCTTAGGTCTTGAAAGCTTTAGTAAAATAAAAGTTATATGGTTAGGTCTTGAAGGCTTTAGTAAAATACTAGGTATATCGTTAGGTCTTGAAGTCTTTAGTAAAATAAAGTTATATGGTTAGGTCTTGAAGGCTTTAGTAAAATGAAAGTTATATGGTTATTTCTTGAAGGCTTTAGTAAAAGAATAGCTATATATGGTTTGGTCTTGAAGGTTTTAGTAAAATAAAAGTTATATGGTTAGGTCTTGAAGGGTTTAGTAAAAGAAAAATTATATGGTTAGGTCTTGAAGGCTTTAGTAAAATAAAAGGCATATGGTTAACTTTTGAAGGGTTTAGTAAAATAAAAGGTATATGGTTATGTCTAGAAGGCTTTAGAAAATAAAGTTATATGGTTAGGTCTTCAACGCTTTAGTAAAATAAAAGCTATATGGTTAGGTCCTGAAGGTTTTAGTAAAATAAAAGTTATATGGTTAGGTCTTGAAGTCTTTAGTAAAATAAAAGCTATATGGTTAGTTCTTGAAGGTTTTATTAAAATAAAAGTTATATGGTTAGGTCTTAAAGGTTTTAGTAAAATAAAAGTTAGATGGTTAGTTCTTGAAGGTTTTAGTAAAATAAATGTATATAATTAAGTCTTGAAGGGTTTAGCAAAATACAAGGTATATGGTTAGGTCATGAAGGTTTTAATAAAATAAATAGTATATGGTTAGGTCATGAAGGCTTGAGTAAAATATAAGCTATATGGTTAGGTCTTGAAGGCTCTAGTAAAATAAAAGTTATCTGGTTAGGTCTTGAAATCTTTAGGAAAATAAAAGTTATATGTTTAGGTCTTGAAGGCTTTAGTAAAAGAAAAGTTATTGGGTTAGGTCTTGAAGGTTTTAGTAAAATAAAAGTTATATGGTTAGGTCTTGAAGGCTTTAGTAATATAAAAGGTATATGGTTAGGTCTTGAAGGTTTTAGTAAAATAAAAGGCATATGGTTAAGTTTTGAACGCTTTAGTAAAATATAAGGTGTATGGTGACCTCTAAAAGGCTTAAGCAAAATAAAAGGTATATGGTTAGGTTTTGAAGGCTTAAGTAAAATAAAAGCTATATGGTTAGGTCTTGAAGGATTTAGTAAAATAAAAGCTATATGGTTAGGTCTTCAAGGTTTTAGTAAAATAAAAGACATATGGTTATGTTTTGAAGGTTTTAATAAAATAAAAGCTATATGGTGATGTCTACGAGGCTTAAGTAAAATAAAAGTTATATGGTTAGGTCTTGAAGGTTTTAGTAAAAATAAAAGGCATATGGTTAGGTCTTGAAGGTTTTAGTAAAATAAAAAGGTATATGGTTAGGTCTTGAAGTTTTTAGGAAAATAAAAGTTATATATTTAGGTCTTGAAGGCTTTAGTAAAATGAAAGTTATTGGGTTAGGTCTTGAAGGTTTTAGTAAATTAGATTTTATATGTTTAGGTCTTGAAGGCTTTAGTAAAATAAAAGTTATATGGTTATGTCTTGAAGGCTTTAGTAAAATAAAAGCTATATGGTTAGGTCTTGAAGGTTTTAGTAAAATAAAAGGCATATGTTTAAGTTTTGAAGTTTTTAGTAAAATAAATTTGTATGGTGACCTCTAGACGGCTTAAGTAAAATAAAAGTTAAAATAAAATGGATATGGTAAGGTCTTGAAGGTTTTAGTAAAATAAAAGGCATATGGTTAGGTCTTGAAGGCTTTAGAAAAATAAAAGTCTTATGGTTAGGTCTTGAAGGCTTTAGTAAAATAATTGTTATATGGTGAGGTCTTGAAGGCTTTAGTAAAATAAAAGGTATATGGTTAGGTCTTGCTGGTTTTAGTAAAATAAAAGTTATATGGTTAGATCTTTAAGGTTTTAGTAAAATAAAAGTTGTATGGTTAAGTCTTGAAGGTTTTAGTAAAATAAAAGGTATATGGTTCGGTCTTGAAAGCTTTATTAAAATAAAAGTTATATGGTTAGGTCTTGAAGGCTTTAGTAAAATAAATGTCATATGGTTAGGTCTTGAAGGTTTTAGTAAAATAAAAGGTATATGGTTATGTCTTGAAGGCTTTAGTAAAATAAAAATCATATGGTCAGGTCTTGAAGGCTTTAGTATAATAAAAGGCATATGGTTAAGTTTTGAAGGGTTTAGTAAGATAAAAGGTGTATGGTTAGGTCTAGAAGGCTTTAGAAAATGAATGTTATATGGTTAGGTCTTCAGGGCTTTAGTAAAATAAATGTTATATGGTTAGGTCTTGAAGGCTTAAGTAAAATAAAAGGTATATGGTTAGGTCTTGAACGTTTTAGTAACATAAAAGTTATATGGTTAAGTTTTGAAGGGTTTAGTAAAATAAAAGGTATATGGTTAGGTCTTGAAGGTTTTAGTAAAATAAAAAGGTATATGGTTAGGTCTTGAAGTTTTTAGGAAAATAAAAGTTATATGTTTAGGTCTTGAAGGCTTTAGTAAAATAAAAGTTATATGGTTATGTCTTGAAGGCTTTAGTAAAATAAAAGCTATATGGTTAGGTCTTGAAGGTTTTAGTAAAATAAAAGGCATATGTTTAAGTTTTGAAGTTTTTAGTAAAATAAAAGTTGTATGGTGACCTCTAGAAGGCTTAAGTAAAATAAAAGTTAAAATAAAAGGGATATGGTTAGGTCTTGAAGGTTTTAGTAAAATAAAAGGCATATGGTTAGGTCTTGAAGGCTTTAGAAAAATGAAAGTCATATGGTTAGGTCTTGAAGGCTTTAGTAAAATAATTGTTATATGGTGAGGTCTTGAAGGCTTTAGTAAAATAAAAGGTATATGGTTAGGTCTTGAAGTCTTTAGTAAAAGAATAGCTATATATGGTTAAGTCTTGAAGGTTTTAGTAAAATAAAAGTTATATGGTTAAGTCTTGAAGGCTTTAGTAAAATAAATGTTATATGGTTAGGTCTTAAAGGCTTTAATAAAATAAAAGTTATATGGTTAGGTCTTGAAGGTTTTAGTAAAATAAATGTTATATGGTTAGGTCTTGAAGGTTTTAGTAAAATAAGCGGTATATGGTTAGGTCTTGAAGGCTTTAGTAAAATAAAGTTATATGGTTAGGTCTTGAAGGCTTTAGTAAAATGAAAGTTATATGGTTAATTCTTGAAGGCTTTAGTAAAAGAATAGTTATATATGGTTAGGTCTTGAAGGTTTTAGTAAAATAATAGGTATATGGTTAGGTCTTGAAGGCTTTAGTAAAATAAATGTTATATGGTTAGGTCTTGAAGGTTTTAGTAAAATAAAAGGTATATGGTTAGGTCTTGAAGGCTTTAGTATAATAAAAGGCATATGGTTAAGTTTTGAAGGGTTTAGTAAGATAAAAGTTGTATGGTTAAGTCTAGAAGGCTTTAGAAAATGAATGTTATATGGTTAGGTCTTCTGGGCTTTAGTAAAATAAATGTTATATGGTTAGGTCTTGAAGGCTTAAGTAAAATAAAAGGTATATGGTTAGGTCTTGAAGGTTTTAGTAAAATAAAAGGCATATGGTTAAGTTTTGAAGGGTTTAGTAAAATAAAAGGTATATGGTTAGGTCTTGAAGGTTTCAGTAAAATAAAAGGTATATGGTTAGGTCTTGAAGGTTTTAGTAAAATAAAAGTTATATGGCTAGTTCTTGAAGGTTTTAGCAAAATAAAATATATAAGGTTAGGTCTTGAAGGGTTTAGCAAAATACAAGGTATATGGTTAGGTCTTGAAGGTTTTAGTGAAATAAGTAGCATATGGTTAGGTCTTGAAGGCTTTAGTAAAATAAAAATTATATGGTTATGTCTTGAAGATTTTAGTAAAATAAAATTATATGCTTAGGTCTTGAAGGTTTTACTAAAAGAAAAGTTACATGGTTAGGTTTTGAAAGCTTTAGTAAAATAAATGTTATATGGTTAGGTCTTGAAGGCTTTAGTAAAATAAAAGTTATATGGTTAGGTCTTGAAATCTTAGTAAAATAAAAGGTATATGGTAAGGTCTTGAAGGCTTTAGTAAAATAAAAGTCCTATGGTTAGGTCTTGAAGGCTTTAGTAAAATGAAAGTTATATGGTTAGGTTTTGAAGGTTTTAGTAAAATAAAATGTATATGGTGAGGTTCTGAAAGTTTTAGTAAAATAAAATGTATATGGTTAGGGTTGAATGCTTTAGTAAAATAAAAGGTGTATGGTTAGGTCTTGAAGGCTTTAGTAAAATAAAAGCTATATGGTTAGGTCGTGAAGGTTTTACTAAAATGAAAGTTATATGGTTAGGTCTTGAAGGCTTTAGTAAAATAAAAGCTATATGGTTAGGTCTTGAAGGTTTTAGTAAAATAAAAGGTATATTGGTTAGGTCTTGAACACTTTATTAAAATAAAAGTTATATGGTTAGGTCTAGAAGGCTTTAGTAAAATCAAAGGTATATGGTTAGGTCTTGAAGGCTTTAGTAAAATAAAATTATATGGTTAGGTCAGGAAGTCTTTAGTAAAATAAAAGGTATATGGTTATATCTTGAAGGCTTTAGTAAAATAAAAGTTATATGGTTAGGTCTTGAAGGCTTTAGTAAAATAAAAGGTATATGGTTAGGTCTTGAAGGCTTTAGTAAAATAAATGAATGTAAATATGTTGTTGGGTTTTACCTATTTATTATACATTAATATTTCGAGATCAAAATCTCATCTTCAGAATAGCAGAGGAGCGTGTGTCTGTCCGAGTGAGTCCCTGCCTTTCAAGGAATGGACATTCCTGTCTCCTGCTGCGTGCTGCTGTCATTAATTCTACTGTGTGTTTTGTTTGTGTGTGTAAGCGTGTTTAGAGCATGTGTGTGTGTGTGTGTGTGTGTGTGTGTGTGTGTGTGTGTGTGTGTGTGATTTACGGTTGGGAAAAACTGTAAAAAAAAAAGAAAAAAAGAAAAAAAAATGGAAACACACGTGGTTAAAATTCTCATCATCACTGGTATCCTGTACGCTGAAGCAACAAAAGGTATAGTAAATCTGCCTCTCGACTGTCTCTAGACTACCACACGCCTGCCTCACAGCTGCGTCTCCGGAAGTCATCCAGACATATGTGATAAAATTGTCGTTTTTTTCTCTCCTGATTCATACATTTCCAACGATTATTAAATAAAGAGCTTTTGTTGATAAAAAGTTTTGTCATAAATTTTACTGTTTCTTTAAAACGAATTTCTTTTTTTTTTCGGTAGTACTATATTACAGTATTTTTCATACTGTAGCTGTACTAATTATCTCAACAAAAGTCTTGTTTATTTATTGACGGAGGAAGAGTTCATTCCTATAAAATAGGGTACCATAACATTATATACTCAGTATGAGTTTTAAATATCCTTGTAAGTCCAGTTTCTAAAAAGAGCTGTTTGGTATCATAAACTAGGGTTGGTGAAGGAATGTCTGTGGGTATAAAGCCGTTACTTCCAAAATTTCTTTTTCTATATATATATATATATGTGTGTGTGTGTGTGTGTGTGTGTGTGTGTGTGTGTGTGTGTGTGTGTGTGTGTGTGCGTGTGTGTGTGCGGAAGATTAGCCTGTATTAAGGTCGAAACTATCATAGTATAACAGACAGCTCTTCCTTACCTAAATAACTAAATTCTCTACATGCTGAACCTCCATCTTCATTCAGATATGTATTGACCACTTTCTAATACAAGTGTTTACTGGTCTAATTTAATTTGATAATGCCCTTTTATCATCCTCCATAATTCTCTTAGAGAATTATGGAGGATGATATCCACCATAATTCACCTACACTTTTAATATCCTCCATAATTTATCTAGACTTTTAATATCCTCCATAATTCACCTAGACTTTTAACATCCTTCATAATTCATGTAGATCCTTCAGTTAAGCTGATATGAGCGTCTCTTAGATTAAGAAAAAGTAAAGTTTTTTTTTTAAAAAAAAAGACTTGTTACAAACTAAAATTTTCACATTTGTCTCAAGTAATTCCGTCAGAGGACGAAACGCCTCGTTTAAGTTTTCCGTTTATCGTTGATGGCTGTGCTAGAACCGCTTCACAAGTCATCATACCCGAGTGTTTATGCGTACTGTCGTTGAAAATGATATTTGACTCAGCGCTTAGCGTTGCTACCGATTTTGCGACCCGTCTCTTAGATAACCGAGCGAGTCTTTGGACAGCAATAAAAGCACCTAGACGTGGTGTAATGGTCAGCAAATTTGTTTCGCTAGAACCTATTAGAACTTAGTAGTGAGTTCGATCCTCGCTTGGTATCCCATACTTTCGGCCTTGTGCCACATCTAAGTGGCTCTTAGAGAGAAAACTATGAACAACAATAAGTGTAGAAAAAGTCTGTCGTCTTTTACGGTGACGTTTTTTTTTTCAAATGATTGTTCGTTCCAAGTACTTTCGGTTCACCTATTAGACATTTTCAAGGATATTCTGTTTTACTAAACAACCCGATTCGAGATAACAAAATTAGGCAAGTGTAAAAATTAAAATATCTGGGATGTGACAAAAGAAAGTACGGAAAATGCGACAACGAAAAACGCTTTCAAAATCCAAGCAAAAGGGAAAAAACTTTATTTGAAACAAAGAAAAGACTATTAAACTATTCCATATAGTGTCAGTCCTCGAATATGTCAATCTCATCACAGATGAACGAAAGACTTGAGACAGCAGAAAAGTAGTTCTACAGAAGGATGCTGAGAATTTCATGGAATTAATGCATAAGAAACGACGAAGTTTTACAGAAACGAAAACGACACTTATACTTTACAACAAAAAGGGACAGTGAAATATCAATGGGGCAAAATGAGGAAAGAGTGTTTATAAAAACTGACTCACACAGGGCGAAAAGGGACAGAAAAGAGCAGAGAATAAAGTATCTAAAGAGCTTGTGTAAAAAAAAACATTTAAAAGATATAGTAAAATGAAAAAGTTTACTAAGAGATACAAAAGACAGGAAATCGTGAAGACCCATTATCACCCACGTACTGAATAGATACGGCACATGGAACTAGAAGATTTCTTTTTCTGAATATTGTGGTCCTTGTTTTTTTTTTTTGTTTTTGTTTTTGTTTTTTGTTTTTGTCGAATCATATGACATTTTTCAACTAAACATATATTAAGGAGGGATTGCTACCAAATTCACAACGATGTCTGAATGAATTCTCCTGGTGAAGATTCAATAAATTTTGAGTTTGTTTTGTATTATTTGTTTATGGTGATTTTACAGAAAAACCTTCATAAGTGAATTGTCAAAAGATATCAGTTGACTGTGGCCGGTTATATTCCACTCAGTGGACAAAAAAAATGAGTACAGCTTACCGGCCTGGATTACATCACTAGGACATACAAACTGATACACGATATTCCCTAAATTATGACACTCTTTCACCATGGTTTAGATAAATAAATAACTAGGAAGAAGAAACTGATACACAATATGCCCTAAACGGACAAGGAAATGATGAAACTCGGGATGACGAGAAAGAATAAACTGTGACACAATATCCCTTAAATGGACGGCGGAAATGAAGACATACTACCACCTCATATGCCAAGGTGTTCGACAAAGTACGCCACAAGGAACTGATAGAAACGTTCAGCAACATCGACATATTTGGCAAACAAATCAGAGTAATCAAGAACATCTACTGGCAGCCAACTGCTTGCATACGGACGGGAAACGAATTCAGCAGATATACAAAGATAGAAAGAGGCGTAAGACATCACCAGATGTATTCAACTTGTACAACGAGACTATTCTGAGGACCCTAGAAGTTATAACAGGATTCGTCATTATCTGGACAACATAAAATAGGCAGATGATAAAGTGCTGATAGCTGATACGGAAAGAAAACTACAAGACTTCCTAAAAAAGGTAGATGAAAAAAGTCAAAAGAAAGGACTACAAATAAATTACAAGAAAAACCGAATGTATGGTCATCAGCAAACAGAGGAGCCCAAAATGCCAATTACAGGTTGGGGGATACTAAAATCAAGCAAGTACAAAAATTTAAGCGCTTGGGAAGTGTTCTAACGGAAGACGGAAAGTGCGACACTGAGATCCGAAGGCGAATTGGAATGGCCAAGGACGCATTCAAGAAGCTGAGCAAAGTATTAAGAGACAGGAAAATTTCGCTAGAAACAAAGAAGAGAATACCGGATTGCTATGTGATGTCAGTTCTTCAATATGGCAGTGAATACTGGATAATAAAATCGAAGATGAAGGCAAAACTTGAAGCAACTGAAATGTGGTTCTACGGAAGGATGCTGTGAATATCATGGATCGAGCATGTCAGCGATGATGAGGTTTTAGAAAGAATGGAAATTAAAAGGAAATTAATACTGAGCATCAGGAAGAGACATCTGAAGTTGTTGGGACATGTGATGAGGAAGGAAGGCCTGGAGAATCTGATACTCACAAGTTAGATAGAGGAAGAGAGAGACAGAGGATAGCAGTGGATAACATATTTGAAGGGCCTGAACAGGTGGATGGCAGAGCGGGGTTGGGTGGGGTAACGAGAAAAAGCGTGCTAAGAGCTGCCAGGAATAGGGAGACGTGGATAGCCATGATCGCCTACGTCCTGAACGGACATGGCACATAGAAGAAGAAGAAGAAGAAGAAGAAGAAGAAGAAGAAGAAGAAGAAGATAACGTTTTCACTATGAAATTGATACGCCATAAGTCCTAAATGGACAATGCAAATGGTGACACTACCACAGTGGATTAGATAACAGGAACTCCCTTCCATAGACTTGCTTTGCTGGCGCCCAACACCTCCATGAATTTAAATGCAGTGTCAATACCCATCTCTTATTCACTTGACTCACTTCTTTCTACATCACCCCGTATATCTTGTTCTTTTCTTTTTTTCTCTACCTTTGCAATTGTCTTCACACCTGTGTTTCCATTCTTCTCTTGCCCTTTCTCTGACCCCCACTGTAACTGGTTCGTCTTTCTCATCATTTTCCTCCTGACTAAACGTTTACTCTTATGTAGCCCCTGCGCATTAGTGGTGGTACCACCTTGCTTGGGATGAAACGATTAAAAAAAAACTAGGAAGAACATACTTACATGCAAAATACCATAAACGGACAAGGAAATTATTTGAGTTTTCTACGGTACCACCAGAAAGAAAAACATTGATACGCAACATCTAAATAGAAAAGGAAATTATACACTTTACTACTGTGGATTAAATATGGGGAACACAAGGAAGAATTAACGGATAAGCGATCTCCCTTAAATTGACAACGGAAGGAGCCGACTTTTAAATTATATCACTTGGATGTGATCACAAAGAGGAATAAACTGAGACGTGATATCGCCTAAATGGGTAGCGGAAATGATAACACTCTACCTCTGATCGATTACTGTATAAAACGTAAGATAATTACATGATAATTTTTTTCATCTTCTATGTGCCCTGTCCTTTCAGGACGTAGGCGATAATGGCTTTCCACATCTCCCTATCCCTGGGGGCTCTTAGCACGCCTTCTCCTGTTACACCATGCAACCCTCGTTCCGTCATCCAGTTGATTAGGTCCTTCAAATATGTTATCCGCTGCTTTCCCCTGTCTCTTTTTCCCTCTATCTGACCTGTTAGTATCAGGTTCTCCAAGCCCTCCTTCCTCATTGCATGTCCCAGGAACTTCAGTTGTCTCTTCTTGATGCTCAGAATTAATTTCCTTTTCGTTTCCATCATTTCTCACATGCTCGATCCATGATATTCACAGCATCCTTCTGTAGAACGACATTTCAGTTGCTTCCAGTTTTTACTTCATCTTCGAAGATAAATGTAACGAAACTAGCATGTCCACAAATTGAGGGATCACTTTATATATAGATTTGATCCCCCACTTTATATCCACATTATAATTTCTCATAAACAGTTGGCATATATCTTCTTTTATGTGCCCTGTCCCTTCAGGACGTAGGCGATCATGGCTTTCCACGTATCCCTATCGCTGGTTGCTCTTAGCACGCCTTCTCCTGTTACACCACGCAACCCTCCGTTGCTTTCCCTTGTCTCTTTTTCCCTCTATCTAGCCTGTTAGTATCAAGCTCTCCAAGCCCCCTTTCTCTTTGCATGTCCCAGGAACTTCAGCTGTCTCTACCTGATGCTCAGTATTAATTTCCTTTTCGTTTCCATCCTTTCCAAAACATAATCATTTATCACATGCTTGACCCATGACATCCGCAGCATCTTCCTGTAGAACCACATTTCAGTTGCTTCAAGTTTTTCCTACCTGCAGTGAAAATCCAAGTAATAATCTGCATTCTTCAGAATAAAAACATCATCTCTAATAATTATCTGATTACGCTTTATTATGGTCTAAGTATCCTTCTTTCCACTGCGAATATCATGGATCAATCATGATGAGGTTTTGGAAAAGCTTGAAACGAAAGGCAAATTAGGATGTACGTTGAAGTGCAGTGGATATCGACTCGGAACTACAAATCGGGGAGCCGAGTTCGAATTCCAGTTGAATTCCTTGCATTCACATGCATACAAATACCCTTGGGAAAAGTATTACTCCTTCACTTCCCTCCAGTTATGGATAAAATAATAGAACAGACTGGGTTCTATAGCCTTGGCTGGCAACCAGTCTACCGCAGAAAGCAATGGCAACCTACTGCGGGATAATCTTCTGCCCAGTCAGTCATGTCTCTTTCGAGACATGATCGCCCAAGCGTGTATCACGGATGGCACTTAACTGACTGACTGAATAGGAATCATGATTAAGGCTTCTACTGGTCGGAAAATGGGGGATCGGTTTTATATTGTTATGAAGTAATAAACTGTTCCCCCACTAATTACTACGTAATGATATAATACATCTCTTTTTCCTCTATCTATGACTTAAATAACTGGACAGATTGGGTTCTATAGTCTTGGCTGGCAACCACTCTACCATAGAAAATAATGGCAACGTACTGCGGGAAAATCTTCTTCTCAGTCAGTCATGTGTCTTTCGAGGCATGATCACCCAAAGCGTGTGTCACGTATGGCACTTAACTGACTGACTGAATAGGAATTACGATTTAGGATTCTACTGGTCATAAAGTGGAGGATCGGCTTCCTATGTTATAAAGTAATAAACTGATCCCCCATTAATTACTACCTAATAATATACATTTCTTCTCCCTCCAGCTATGAGTCAAATAACGGGACAGATTGGGTTCTATAGCCTTGGCTGGCAACCAGTCTACCGCAGAAAGCAATGGCAACCTACTGCGAGATAATTTTCTGCCCAGTCTGTTTCGAGACATGATCGCCCAAGCGTGTATCACTATGCCACCTAACTGATGACTGATCCTTCTTTCTCTGCGGATTGATTACGTAAAATTAACTGATGCCAGCTACTCTCTAACATGGACAAAAGAACGAAGACACTTTCTTTTTGATTGAGCAAATGGATTAACTGAAAGATATCCCCCTTGTAAAGACAGGAAAATAGTACAGCTAACATTCGGAGATTGAATTTTAAGCGACAAGGAAGAATTAACTCAACAGTTTCTTTCCTCGCACTTCCCGACTGTGGAATTCTCTTCCACACGATTGCTTCCCCGACGGCTACAATCTCCAGGAGTTTAAATGTAAGGTCAATAGACACCTCCTAACACACTAACCTGCTTCCATTCTATCAAACACTCTTCCCATCTGCCCAACCCTCATCCTCGCTATCCTTACTCATCTGTCACCTTCCTCCTAACATTCCCTATGTCTAACCACTCCTTCTCTTTACCTTCTCCTATGTAACCCCATGCGCAATAGTGGCAGTGGAATGCCTTGCTTGGGGTGAGATGATTAAAAAAAAAAAAAAAAGATATGTTCGGATGTGGACTTTGGAATAAGAACTGTCATCTAGGCCGTTCTAAGTTCTTTTATTTAATAAAGGAATCAACTGAATGAATTAACAGATACGTGATGTCCACTCTGAAAAATACGAACTGTGTCTACTCTTGGATTAAGTAAAGGGATCCCTACTAGAAATTTATTTATCTGAAATGCATAAATTATCTCCCTAAGAAAGTACGACACAGAAATCCGAATGCGAATTGGCATGGCTAAAGATGCATTTCAGAAGCTGAGCAAAGTATTGAGAGACAAGAAAATTTTACTGTAAGCGAAGAAGAGGGTACTGGATTGTTATGTGATGCACTGAGTGCTGGACAATCTCCTCGGAAATGAAGGAGAGACTGAAGCAACCGAAATATGGTTCTACAGAAGGATGCTGAGGATACCATAGACCGAACATGTGAGCAAATATGAGGTTTGGGAGTGTATGCAGACGAAAAGGAAACTAATACTTTACACCAGAAAAAGAGAGCTGAAGTTCCTAGCGCATGTAATGAGGAAGGAGGGTTTAGAGAATCTTATACTCACAAGTCTGATAGAGGGAAAGAGAGAGAGAAAAGCAAGGTGTGACATGAACTTGATGACTAATATTTGGTAGTTGATCTCTTCTCTGACCTGACACTAACATCTCAGTGGGGAAAAACTGGCTGGCCATATTCAATTGCTAAAAACCAAACTAGCGACCTTTCACCATCGCCGATCGAACCCAGAACTTTCACCGCTTGTGATGAACAGATCTTCCCTTGGGGAAGCTCCGTTTCTTGAACGCTTCTTCTTCTATGTGCCCTGTCCCTTCAGGATGTAGGCGATCATGGATCTCCACGTCTCCCTATCCCTTGCGGCTCTTAGTATGTTTGCTCCTGTTGCTCCTGGCAACCCCCGTTCCGTCATCCACCTGATCAGACCCTGCAAATATGTTATCCGCTGCCTTCCTCTGTCTCTCCTTCCTTCTATCTGTCCAGTCAGTATCAGGTTCTCCAGGCTCTCCTTCCTCATTGCATGTCCAAGGAACTTCAGTTGTCTCTTCCTGATGCTCAGCATCAATTTCCTTTTTGTTGCCATTCTTTCTAACACCTCGTCGTTGCTTGTACGATATCCGTAGCATCCTTCTGTAGAACCACATTTCGGCCGCTTCCAGTTTTGTCCTCATTTTCGATGATATTGTTACTGGGCCATAAAATCCACCCTAACTTTAAGTGAAACTAGTGTTACGTGTTAAGTGTAACAAAAGAAAAATAAAATGATTGACCAAAACTCAGAGTTACTTCACACACAAATATTTAATTTACAAAAGCATTAAATAAAAATATTTTCAAATATACAGTTTTTTCATTCAAAAGGAAAAACAGAGTTTACTGCTGACAGGCGAAGTGTTACGAAGGGGAAGGAAAGTGTTAAGTATATTCACCGAGTTAAGATAACAAAGAAGTTTAAGTGCTGTACTTTTTAGAAATCCTCAAATTTGTATATAAAAAATAAATATTAGTTTGGTCAATGAAAGAGTCAAAAATATCTATTTACCCATATAGTTCCATGAGGTTCTCCTTCTTTGGTCGGCAACTTTTCTTAGAGATTCTTTCGGCTTGATGCACAGATCTACGGAGTTGATAATGTCAGCAAATCCTGTTAACATTAGGCTAACACCTAATTTGCATATTCTAGAACCCTTTAGAATTTTCTAGATTTTACTCGAATTTTCTCGGACATTCCAGCATCTTCCAAACGTTCTACTACTACTTTCTTTATTTTACGACTATTTCATGAATTAAAACTTTTTTGTAATAACAAGTAGGACTCAATAGAGGCTCTTATTACAACCTTTTAGATATTATTAAAAAAACATTTAATATATAAATGCATCCTCGTAACACTAGCACATATGATTCATCGCTAAAGATGCTGGGAAAATGGTCGATTCCTTGTAACGTTCCAGAAAGTACATCACTTGTGTTATCCCATACATTTATAAGCGTTATCAGTCAGTTAACGGCCATGCACTCTTGGGCGATCATGTCTCGAACAAAACTAGGCAGAATATTTTCCAGCAGTATGTTGCCATTATTTCAGCGGTAGACTAGATGCCAACCAAGGCTATAGAACCCAAACTGTCTTGCTATAAAAAAAAAAAAAAAAGGCAGCATAAAACGATGTAGACAAACAGACTAGTAGAATTCAAATGATCCTCATTGGTGGGTTTATATGGTATGCTTGTACTAGACAAGGCTAGGAACAGTGATTAAACATCGGGAAGAGTAAGGATGTTTTGTAAATCAATTGTCTAGTAGAATGTGTTCTATCCTCACTGGTTCTGGGTATGACAGTAAACTGCATCCGGCGCAAGGCCTCTGATTAGAAGGTTATGAGGAGCATGGAACACATCTTAATTGCTGTTGTTCCGTGTTCCAACCTGACTCGGAGTGGTAGCATCTGTTAGGGTCCTAGCTATGGGTATATAGTTAATCCCCAAAAGAAAAACTGGGATCAAAATACCATGAAAGTATCAAAATACTTATATATGTTGTGGATTCTTGTTTAGAAAACCACACAATATAATAATAACACAAAACAGATATCAGAGGAAAAATGTAAGTATATTGAACCAAAGGTATACAACCTGTATTTAACCAATAGCTGGAGAAAGGAGAGGCGGATTAATACCTTTCCTAAGGGTATTTGTGTGCAAGTGAATGCAACTAATTCAACTGGAATTCGAACTCGGCTCTCCGATTGCTCGTTCCGTGCCGATATCCACTGCGCCACAACGCACACCACACAGGAGCCAGATCAGACCGAAAATGGAATACTAATGTCGTATATGGGCAGGGCCTGCCCAGTTTTTACGTTCCAGTCTCAGTAAAGTCCAAAATAGTTACCGCGACTTGTAGGTAGGGAATTATTTTCCACTCTGCAATCTCATTCGACACATCGCAAGCCCCTCCCAGGTCTATCGCTATTTCCAGGGAGACTGTTCAGATAAACTACACTCCTTACTTCCACCAGTCCGAACTTTCACGGCTAAAATTTTTGTTTTTGTTTTATGGCTTATCAACCTCGGCGGGTCATTTATTGCCAATTAAATTTTATTTATTGCTAGTAATACCTTTTTCTTTCAACAAATTATTGTTGTTTTTTATATAAGTTTTGTGTCTCGTAATACTTTTTTTTTCGAGTATCAAGATTCATTGAGAATTGTTTTTAAGGGCAGGGTCCCCAAGTCCTACTCTGTTATTTAACCCATAACTGGAAGGAAGGGACGGATTAATACTTTTCCCAAGGCTACCAGTGCTTAAGTGAATGCAGGGTATTCAACTGGAATTCGAACACGGCTCATCGATTTCTCATTCCGAGCCGATATCCACTGCACCACAACGCACATCCGTCACTAAACGCTTACAGCACCTGGTATTCCCAAGCGGTCACCCATCTAAGTACTGACCAGGCTCAACGTTGCTTAACTTCGGTGATCGAGCGAGAACCGGTGTATTCAACGTGATATGGCCGTAAGCGCGCACATCCGTCACTAAACGCTTACAGCACCTGGTATTCCCAAGCGGTCACTCATCTAAGTACTGACCAGGCTCAAGGTTGCTTAACTTCGGTGATCGAGCGAGAACCGGTGTATTCAACGTGATATGGCCGTAAGCATTAACGGCTAAGAGCCGCCATGCCACGCACATTGTAACGAACTCAACTCATTCTTTTTATATCTTCACTGGTCAGGTGTAAGTTCCACCGAAGCTGCCCCATGGAACCAACTCTTAAGCGAATGCTTCCTTGATCACTATCATTTTAACCTGTTAACCGTTATCTTTCACACATATCTGCTTTTTACTATGTAATCCTCTACCTCGAGTGGCTCAAGAGCCTTGTACAAGATAAACACCAACGTAAAAAAAACATTAAACCCCTCGCATGATCAGCGGAAAAAATTATCTGCGAACACCGAACAAATAAATGGATCTTGAGGGTAGAATTAACATCTACACGATATTGAATCGTATGGACTGAAAATGCGGACACTGTGCACGTATGGAGTGAATATGCGTGGATACCTCTCCGTAGGGGCAGCGGTCTGTCTTCTTAGATTTAATAAAAGGACCACTTGGAATAATTAGCCGATGGAAAATAACTCTTCGTATATGCAGCGGTTTGCCTTTTGGGATTGAATAAAAGGATCACTTGGGAGAATTGGCTAATAGGAAATGACTCTTCGTATGGGCAGCGGGATGTCGACGGTCTACCTTCTTGGATTGAATAAAGGAATCATAAAGAAATGTACGCCCCTGATATGTGCAGCTGCCACAGGACGGAGTCTTAGATTGAGTAAAGGAAGAATTAACTGGTATAAGAAGAATTGAAAGCTTATCAAAATATTATAGACTCCTGAAGAGGTTTGGGGTAGTCAACATCTGAAACAGGGCAAATATAATAACTTTGAGAAGGAAAATCCGCCTAGTCAGAACGAGAAATTCTAGTTAAATTCTTTGCATTTACTTACGCACAAATACCTTAAGAAAGGTATTAATACGTCCTTTCCCTTCAGCTATGGGTTAAATAGCAAAGCAGATTGGGTTCTATATCCTTGGTTAGCAATCAGTCTACCGCAGAAAGTAATGGCAACCTACTGCGAGAAAATTAGTGCATAGTCAGTCATATCTCTTTCGAGACATGATCGCCCAAGCGTATATCACTTATGACTCCTACCTAACGGACAGGCTTGAAAAGATAGTGTATAGCAGGTGAAGTTCGGTACTTTCTGGAGCTGACAATTTTTCCAACATCCTCAGTAATGGATTATATTCATGAGTTCCACTTGTGATCTGGCGTGAACTTAAATCCTAATAAATGTTTGAAGCATGGTACCTCATGTTGTGGATCCCGGGAATGGGGTCTGCACAAATAAATGAACAACGACCAGTAATTGAGATAGAAAATAAGTGTATTAACGTAACAATATAGACTTGAATGAAGCAATACGGGTTAGTAAAATGCATATGTGCAAGTCTCTGGAGGTGAAGCCGTAGTATATTGAGTATGTCTGCGTCGGAAGTTGACGAGTACTGCCACGACCTTCGTTATAACGATGCTCGTTGTACTGCGAAATAATCTTCTCGATGCGTGGAACACAGAGCTACAATGAGCTACTGTGTACTGACTGCTAATCTCTCTCTCTCTCTCTCTCTCTCTCTCTCTCTCTCTCTCTCTCTCTCTCTCGTATTCTCCGGTTAACACTCTGTGAAAACGCGGTATTCTGTATTTATTTACCACCCCACTAGGGCAAAATGTGGCACAAGGCTTTTTTAACGTGGGTTCTCCGGCCCATATAGCCCAGCCAAAAATATCTGTCAAATTTTGCCCAGTCGTGATTCTACCCTTCGGCGGAGACACGACTGGGTTAATGCTCTCCACCCGAAGGCAAAGAGATTGACAATGTCAAAGGAACTACCGCGAGAAAACGCGACTTTCTGGTATTTATTTACCCTCCCACTAGGGCAAAATGTGGCACAAGGCCTTTTTAACGTGGGCGGAGAGCATTAACCCAGTCGTGGCTCCGCTGAAGAGTAGAGTCACGACTGGGCAACATTAGTCAGATAATTTTTGGTGGGCTATATGGCCAGAAAAACATGTACATTTTGGAGAGTGAAATATACGATCGTGGGGAGGATAGGTTACGGGTTTTTAGTGAGCGACCACCTGCCGTATGCGACTAGTTTTTGATGGCAGTAGGGGTGGTCTCATGTTCTTTCTCACTCAGTAACTCCCTGAGTGTCAGTGGCTTTTTTTATGTTTTTTACCTTGCTTGGGGTCTTATGGTTTTAAAAAACTGTCTTGTGATGAGAATTCTAACATTTGTTCCTTAAACTATTACCTCTGATACCTTACAAAATAATTCCCAATAAAAACACTATTAAATGATTACTTTATTATTCTTTTATTTTGTCATGGTGCATACTACTGTTCATTTATGTTTGTCTATGCTTAATAAACACTTTTTTTCTCATATTCTTTCACATTCAGTAACCCTTGCGTCTTAGTGGCTTTATTGCCTTGCTTGAAGTAAAATCATTAAAAAAACGTCCAAAATTTCCACATGCTTTGTTCATGATATTGATATTTTTCATTATAGGTAAAATATTTTGTTAAAAATTAAAATATTTCTATTATAGACTTTTTTCTTTATCAACCAATTCCCGTCATCATTTATCGATAGGGTGTCACAGATTACAAACCTGTCAGGTTACCTCCTCGTTCGATAAACTGGATAGAGAAGAGAATTGAATAATTAACATTTATACACTCCCTCTTTCCATTTACCAACGTTTCAACAATACCAGCCAATATGTCTACATCATTTCACCCACTGCTACCCACGCTTTCCCCTCGAATGGATTCCCTCCCCACTCTGATATTGAATGTATTACTTTGCTCCCCTGACCAGCCTCTAAGGGGATGGAGTCATAGCTTACGTATGCAGGTTAACCAATATTTGAGCTGACTCACATCTCAGACCGTATACCATTATAATTAAACATTCTATGGACAAGATGTTTTTCAATAGTAAGGGTGGAAGTCGTAAGTGATGAAGACGTAGCTAAGAGTTTCTTCAGTGAAATAATGAATTTAAATATAAAGAGGGTCGGTGAAAATCTTGAAAATATATGTATATAAAAAGGTCCTGTAGAAAGTTCTCCGGCCTGTTGTACGACGGTGCTTCAAAAAAAAATGCAGCATAAAACAATGTCGACAGACAGAATAGTAGAATCCAAATGATCCTCACTGATGCGTTTATATAGTAGGCTTGTACTAGACGAGGCTAGGAAGAGTGATTAAACGCGGAGAAGAGTAAGGATGTTTTGTAAATCAATTTTTTTTTAATCGTTTCACCCAGTGCAAGGCATTCCACTGCCACTATTGCGCAGGGGGTTACATAGGGTCGGGGAATTGATGAGAAAAGGTTGGTTAGATAAGGAAATGTCAGAAAGAGGGTGATAGGCGGGTAAGGATACCGAGAATGAGGGTTGGTTAGATGGTGAGAGTGTTTGAGAGAATAGATGCACGTTAGTGTGTTAGGAGGTGTCTTTTGACCTTACATTTAAAACCCTGAAGATTGTAGCTGTCGGGGAAGCAGGCATGTGGAAGGGAATTCCACAGGCGGGAAGCGCGAGAAAAGAAGCTGTTGGAGTAGAAATTACGGTTATATCTTATCTGCTTCACTATAAAAGGGTGGGACCTAGTTGCTAATCTAATCTCTCGTGTAAATTCGTATCTAGGCGGCACCAATGACCTAAGTTCATCGGAGCAGAAGCCGTGAAAGTACTTATAGAAGAGGCACAGGGAAGCCACGTCACGCCGGTGAGAGAGTGGTTGCAGTCGGTCCACCAAGTCAGAATAGATCACGTTACAGATTCTCCGTTGTATTTTGTCAAGAAAATTGTCTAGTAGAATGTGTTCTATCCTCACTGGTTCTGGGTATGACGGTAAACTGCATCCGGCAACAAGGCCTCGGATTAGGAGGTTATGAGGAGCATGGAACACATCTTAATTGCTGTTGTTCCGTGTTCCAACCTGACTCGGAGTGGTAGCATCTGTTAGGGTCCTAGCTATGGGTATATAGTTAATCCCCAAAAGAAAAACTGGGATCAAAACACCATGAAAGTATCAAAATGCTTATATACATTGTTGTGGATTCTTGTTTAGAAAACCACACAATATAATAATAACACAAAACAGATATCAGAGGAAAAATGTAAGTATATTGAACGAAAGGTATACAACCTGTACACGGTTAGTAGATTCAGGAATACTTGTTAGTAGGAGTCAAATATATACATAGAAGTAGGTCCGGGTAATAAGTCTATTTTCTTGCTGACCAACGAGCGGCGGTTCAACTGCTCTGACAAACCCTACAACTCTAACAACAACAACACTCTAACACACTACAGACACCTGTTTTCTTTAGGCAGGATTATAAGTACACCTTGGACGAGTCCATTAAGTGTATGAACAGGGGCGATCCCCAAGATACATAAAAATAGATTTTTATAGAAAATATACATTTTTGTAGGAAAAATCTTACTAACAATACATTTTTGAATACAAAACTAGACAACATCTTTAGTTTTCAAAAATTCAAACAAAAAATCTGACAAAATCAACTTTCTCACTTTACCGAACATAAAAATACCTTAAAACCCCACCTTTTTGGCATTAAATAACCCACAGAGGATGATATGCCGTTAAACAAAACTTAAACAAACAAACAAACAAACAAATAACCTCCCATAATGATGTATCCTGGATATGATGATAAATCACATCCAGGTCCAGGGTTTGACGATAAACTGCATCTGGCAGCAAGACCTCTAATTGGGAAGTTTAGAGGAGCGTGAAACCGCCTCTTAATGGAGGTTGTTTCCAGGTTCACCCTGACCCGGGGCAGTAGCTTTGGGCAAAGAATTAACCCCCACCCAAACTGGGGTCAAAACACTATGAAAGTATAAAAATACATTTTTATCGTGAAAAATCCAGCCATACATCTTTGAAAAAAGAAAATGTTAACAGCAATATATTTTATTTTTGAAGAGAAAAAATATTGCCAGCCATATATTTTTTGAAGGAAAATAAATATCGCCAATACATTTATGGAAAAATACATCTGACTCAACGAAAACCACTTTACAAAATATACGTCAATGAAACTGGATTTTTCGGGACATCTCTAACAATTTCCAGTTCCATTCTTTCGGAAATTAACCAATTTTTAACAGTTTTTAATTTAATTTAATTTAATTTAATTTATTGTATCTTTAAGAATAGCCAAAAACTTCTCTTTATCCGTGATACTCTGTATTCACACTTGTTCTCCTGGTCCAGAAGCAGCAAAACCTCCCCAGACCAGAATGCTCCCATGAGGGTACTTCATTGTAGGCAGGGTATTTTTTGGTTTGTTCGCTTCATTTGCTTTCTTCCTGTTGTGGAACCCATACTCACCTCAACATGGACTCACCCACTGCTATATTAATAGGTGTGTGATAGCAGTGGTGTGAAGAGAGAGGACAGACAGTAGCACAGTGCGCATGACCGCAGTCTACTAACAAGGACTATGCTGGATTCATAAGCTCTACTTTACTGTACCTTCTTCTTTGTAATCTTTTCTGTGATACATCTTTCTTTTACCTACACCTTCCGTGTTATATTTCCGTGGACCCATTTTTGGCTCCACATCACTTCCATACATGGCAAGTGTTCATGTGACCAAATAATTCTTATTTGGATTCATCTGGCCATGAAAAAAAAAATTCTAATCTTTACATCCATGTTCTAAATGGCTTCTAGCATAAGCTAACCTGTATTTTAGTTGTTTAGCCTTAAGCAGGGGGAGGGAGTTTTCCTTGATCGACCAACTCGAAGTCCTGCTTGATGAAAGCTTCTACTGAGTGCCTTCGTCGATACATCAACCTTGATGTCTTTACATAATTGACAATATCCTTTGTTGCAAAATGAGGATTCTTCAAGACAATGAGTTTCGTTCTACTCTTTGATAATGCTACAAACTGTCGATCTAGGAACATTTAAACACTTGAAAAGTCTTGTATATCTATCACCTTGTTTGTACGCATCAGCTATTTTCATTTTAGATTTTCATATCGTGGGGTGGGGACAAGAATTTTGGACTACACCAATTTTTAGAAAAATCTATAACCATGAATATATGATCAAGACTTCTAAAAAGTTCAAGAATTATTCAAAACTAAGTACAAAATCAACAATTTATCATAAATTCAGTAAGTACTTGCAGATGTTTGAATTATATATATATATATATATATATATAACACAAACACATCCAAACATCAGGTACACTCACAAAATCAAACCGAACCACATAATAACAAATCCACACAACAAACAATTATTTCATAACAATGATTATAATAATCACATGCCTACACATCCACCCATACCAGGCCAAACTTCAACGAACACACGTAAATGGCTGCTATCTCATCACACAAACAGACAAAACTACAAAACATTCCCCAAAACACAGAATGTACAACACTAGAACTACTACTACTACTACAAATCCTTGTACTAGAAATACACTCACCCACCAAAGATCACCCAGATATATAAACATCACATTCTTCAACCCAAACACCTACCACCGCCAAATTTCTAAACATATGAATAGAGATATCTCACCAACTAATAAACATTTTTTAGAATATCCGACCAGAAAGAAAAGACCAATTTAAAAAATCTAAAAAATACAAAACCCATTCTCAGTAATCTTTCCTCATACGCTTTAAAAGAAGAAGAAATAAACCTTCTAAAATTAGGTCTAAAATGCTGTCCCACCCCCAAAAAGAACATTACAGGCCTAAAAAAAGATCTGAAAGCATTCGAACAGAAATTTAGGCTTCTTGAAACATTACACAACAACAGAAACACTACCGATAACTCAACAGTAAAAAATAAATCTAAATATTGCCCTAACAAAAACAATAATTCAAATGAAATGAACATATTCTTTGAAAAAATCTGGGATACCGACTTTCAAAACAAACACAACACCCATAGCAATCTCACACACAAGCAAAGACTAGCACTAGAAAAAATCCGTAAGAACAATGATATAATAATAAAGGAACCAGACAAAGGCAGTGCTGTAGTCATTAGGAATAAAACTTATTACAAAACAAATATTCAAGATATGCTAGGAGACGGAAAGAACTACAAAAAAATCAACCAGAATATAAATGAAAACATCACATCAAAAATAAAATAAAAAACTCTGCCTTACACACAGTAGAATATTAACGAAAAAAGAAAAAGATTTTCTTACAGACTTTACTTCAAAAATCAGTAATTTTTACGGACTTCCAAAGATGCACAAATCAAACACAATTATCCAGGAATAGAAATCGGAATATATTCACACACCAAACCCCAGTGACCTTAAATTTATACCAATTGTAGCAGGACCAGCCAGCCATCCAAGCAAACTGAGCAATTTAATTGATAAAATATTACAACAGTACAACACAAAAATAAAAAGTGACATCAGAGACAGCATCCATTTTCTAAGCTTCATGCCACAAAAAGTAGACTCAGATACACTCATAGTAACTTTTGACGTGAACAGCCTGTACAGCAACATACCCAATGAATTGCATTTTGGAGAGAAAAACACCCAGAAATACTCCCCACACGCTTCACAAAAGAATTTATTTTACAAAGTATAGATCTAATTTTACACAATTCCTTCCAGTTTAACAACAAAAATTATATACAAACAACAGGTACCACAATGGGAAGAAAAATGGCACCGACATATGCAACACTCATCCTTGCATATTTAGAAGAAAACCTATACAAGCAAATAGGGCATAAATATGGGGAAAACATAAAAACAAAATTCACGAAATCATGGAAGAGATTCCTTAATGACTGTTTTATCTTTTGGAAATCAACATGGTGGGGACATAAACAAACTACACAATATACTACAACGCCTGCACCCCAAAATCAAGTTCACGCTAGAATATAGTTATAAAGAATTAACGTTCCTAGACATACCCATAAAAACGAAAACAATCACATCATCACAGATATTTACCACAAACCCACAGACACCCAACAATACCTTCACTTCAAGAGTCACCATTCAAAAAACTGTTTAAAAGCCATCCCCTATTCCCTAGCACGACGAATTTTCACGATAGTAACTGACAAAACCCTCAGTAAAATACGCCTAGAAGAACTATGAAAAACATTACAAATAAGAGGATACCCAACCTCACTAATAGACAAGGGTTTCCAACTAGCAGAAAAAATACCATTAGAATCCCTCTGGAAGCCCCCCTCCCCCAAAAACAACAATAACAAGAAAAACATGAAAAAGAAGAAAACATTCTAGCCTACGTTTCCACCCACAACAAAAACAATCCAGAATTATTCACAAAGATCAAAGCCCACATGGAATTACTCAACAATAATGAAAAAATAAAAGAAATCTTAAAGATAACCAAAATAATTAACAGCAAACGCCAGCCCCAAAATTTAAAAGACATCCTAACCTTATCAAAATTTAAACAACACACAACACAGAGGGTCATTAAATGCAACAAAAAAGATGTGGAGTATGCAACATAATAATAGAAGGAAAACACTTCCAGTTCGAAAACGCAACTACATTCGAAATAAAATCGAATCTGAGCTGCAACTCGAAAAATGTAGTTTACGCTCTAAAATACGACAAATGCGCAAAGATATACGTGGGAGCGACACAATGCTTGAATAATAGAATGTCTCTTCATAAAAGCAATATAAGATTATCATATACCAGGAAATTATATGTCTCCCAACATTTGCATGAATGTAGTGGTGGCAAATTCAAAGTTATACTTATTTATCAAAACACAGATTACGATACATTAATAATGCAGGAATAAAGATTCGTAAAAAAAATACAAGCCTTCGCTCAACAAAACGACATGAAAAACACACACACCGAAAAACATACAGACACACACATACATACACACACATACACACACACACATACACACACACCAGATTCAAAAGATAACCCCAAACAATAAAAAAGAACCAGATGACCCATAAAAAACAATTCTATAACATAAAGACGAAATGAAAAAATGCTCACAGAGAGAGAGAGAGAGAGAGAGAGAGAGAGAGACCAAATTACAAACACCGTCAAAACAATAAAAACAGCCAACTGACCGATGAAAAAGATTGTAGATAAGCAAAGGCGACTAGAAGATAATTTTAACGTACTAAAAAGGTAACCCTAGACTAAAATCATTTCAAATTGGGGTCACCACTTGATTCATTCATCTGTTTATTTATTTATCTGTTTAGCCATTTATACACGTGCTGATGTGAGAAAACACAAACTGTTCAACACGCCAACATTTGATTTATTTTATTTCATTTTATTTTACTGATTGGATTTATTTTCTTAATTTTTCTACTTACTTATTTATAAAACAACAAATTAGCCATCAAAAGGAACTCGATACGTAAAGTCACAAATTTATTCGCCTGAAGAGAGTCAATCTTAGACTCGAAACATGTGTAGCGCCACAAATACCATTATGGACACTTAAATTATCCTAACATGTATAATAACAATAATAAAAAATATACACTTTAAACAAAACGTTCACGGCCTCTCACACTTTCTATTCTATATATATATATATATATATATATATATAATGGCCTGAATATTTTTGAGAAATTTTTGTTAGAAAAATATGTGTTATTCGACATTATTCAAACCTGGGACCCCTAGCAATATAGGGGAAGCCGTCAATTGATCTGACATGTCTTAAACTGCTCAACCACTAATGACTTCACAGTCTAAACGAAGTCAAATCAAGCCTTATAAACACAAATTTATCATTTTTCTTAATATTCCTATCTACCCTGAAAGCGTATCTTAATGTAAACAAAGGTAAACAGGCAATATTACGGAAAGTTCTGGAGACTTATAAAATGGATTACCAATCGACAGATTTTAAGTTATTTGTTTGATATATATATATATATATATATATAAAGCGAAAGTGTTAGAAAGGCTTCTACAAAATATTGCTGTATAGAGGAAATAATAATAATAATAATAATAATAATAATAATAGTTGGAAAAATACCTGATAATTTTATACATGTAATATTTATAATACGTGTATCACTACTGACAATTATTAAAATTGTTTTACTTGCGTGTGAATTTTCAGCAAGATTCCTTTCAGTTTAACTGATTTTGATTTCAGCAAATTTTAATAATCTTCTGTAAACATGCATGTACTATATATATTACACATAAATGTATGAAAACATTAAGTGTTTTTCCAGATCTTATTATTTTGAATATATAATATGTAACGGTGTCCTTACGAAACTTAGAAGTCGACATGAACCTGCTCAGTTAAAGTGATAAATTCTTTGTGCTTATATATATATATATATAATGAAGACACCGTTAAAATGTTCTCACTCGTCAGGGCTGGTTTGCCATTGGGTACTTTTTTTTTCTTGTTTATACAGAGCATGTTACGCTTTTTGTGGGAGTGGTCTTATTTGTGATTGGTTGATTTTGTTTCTGTTTATTTTTCCTTTTTATTTTTATTGTGCAGGTGTTTGATTTATTTTTATTTTTATAGCTTCTTTGGTGTACGCGCGAGTGAGTGTTTGCTTAATTGCTTTATAGTGGGGTTAGTAAACATTTAGGCGATTTTAAAATTGCGCCCACTCTTGAGTAATTAGTTGCATGCCACTAACGTTGTTCCTTTTTTTTTTGTTGTTATGATCTTGTGTTATACTCGGTTAACCCGAATCTTTATCTATTCCATAAAGTTAGACTTTATATCACCTATTTTAGATTCTTGTTAATGAGCTTCACCAACCAACATTACAATCAGTTGATCTGGTTAGTTCAGGCAAGCCATACTTTCCCCAAATGATAAAAATTATAACCTTTTATTAAAATAATTCTATAAAAAAAAAAAAATTATTGATTAAAATATAATTATCTTTACTTGAACCACGACGAAGATGATCTGAAATTTTAGTGAACTTGAAGGTTGTGGCCGAGGCAGAATATCATTGAAACCAATCACCAACAACATAGTGTACGATCTGGGTTAAGCTCCGGCAAAAATTAAATTATATGCTGTGATCTGATTGGCTGATTGTTTTTTGCATTTTTTTTTTTCAACTCTCCTTGGTTTATGTGGAAACCTTCATAGAATAAATTACTTTTCCCCTAAAAAATTATGACGATTATAGCAAAGTGTGTTTATTACTGCAAGAGGAAAAATTGTACACAGAAAAAGGTACACAAAAGTCAGTGTCAAATGTTATACAGAAATTAAAAATAAATAAATTATGTTAATTGATATTTTTTTTAATCATATCACCCCAAGCAAGGCGATAACGCCACTGATGCGCCGGGGGCTACGTAAGAGTAAGAAGATTGGAAAAGAGAAAGCCGGAAACCACATCCTAAACAGGAAACAAGGGATGAGCCTCTTCGCCTGTTCAAAAGACGTGGGTGGAGTGTCAATAAAATAGCGTAAATTATAGTGGGTTATCTGTTATATTGTATTGTATGTGTGTTGAAACAGATTAGTTTGATTTGGTCTTGTTAGTTAGATAGCCCACTATAAGAGGGGTATAAAACAAGAAAATCACATTGTAAATTGAAACAACAATTTATATACATATAAATCAATTAAAGTTTTTATAAATATAAGTAATGTCTTCTGGTTGACACAAGGTCCTTAAAATGTTCGGAGTAGTCCATGCAAGAATGAGTTTATAGGCAGGAACGTATGTGCGTATGTAAGAGTGTCTTTGAAATATTTGCTCAGTCTTAAAGGGTTCCGTCCGGTTAGCAAGTATAAGAAAAGGCAGACGGGTGAACCGTGAGAATAAAGAGGTGAGAGAAAATGATAGATAATAATAATAACGATAACGACTGATGTTTGTAAAGGGACGTGTTAATTCCACTCGTCTTCTTTTCTCTCTGGCGATATTCGACTTGATTCGTCTATGAGTATTATTGTTGGTAAGAGTGTCTTTGAAGTCTGCGCTCAGTCTTAAAGGGTTCCGTCCGGTTAGCAAGTATAAGAAAAGGCAGACGGGTGAACCGTGAGGATAAAGAGGCGAGGGAGAAAGATAGAGATAATAATAACGATAGCTTGACGTTTGTCGAGGGACGTGCTAATCACTCTCGTATACCTCTCTCTCTCTCTCTCTCTCTCTCTCTCTCTCTCTCTCTCTCTCTCTCTCTCTCTCTCTGGCGACGGTCTAGCTTGCTCCATCTTTTATTTCGTTTGTGGAGATCGAAAAGGTCATTTGGGAATTCACTCAAGGATGTGATGCTGATCATTACATTGGACGACAAACAAACTTTGCGTCGGCTCGCGAAAAGGGTTTACAGTCGCTTTCTCACCGACGCTGTGTGGCTTCCCTGTGTCTCTTCTACAAATACTTTCACGGCTTCTGCTCCGATGAACTTAGCTCATTGTTACCCACTATATATGAATTTCCTCGAGCAACAAGATTAGCAACAAGGTCCCACCCTTTTACTGTGAAACCAATAAATTGTAAACGCAAATTCTACTCCAGTAGCTTCTTTTCTCGCACTTTCCGCCTGTGGAACTCCCTTTCGCATACTTGCTTTCCCGACAGCTACAATCTCCAAGAATTTAAATGTAAAGTCAATAGTCATCTGTATCACTAACTTACATCCTCTCTCTCATGCTTTTTTCTTCGGCCTCCCCATTCTCATCAGTATTCTCTTCCTTTTTACTTTTTTCTTTCTGATACCCCCTGCAACCTCTTCTCATAAAATTCCATCTATGTAACCCCCTGCACAAAAGTGGTAGTAAAATGACTTGCTTGGGGCGACACGATTATAAAAAAAAATCGTTTATTTCTAACAGAATCAATGAGTCAGTGCTTAGCATTTAGATTTTTTAAAGTAGATCTTTTGTTCACTACAAACTAAGGAAAGAAAAAAAAGTAC
The DNA here is from genome assembly GCA_037127315.1 of Ascarosepion bandense. Lineage (NCBI taxonomy): Eukaryota > Metazoa > Mollusca > Cephalopoda > Sepiida > Sepiidae > Ascarosepion > Ascarosepion bandense. Next base: position 1,620,305 of record JBBBDQ010001759.1, on the reverse strand, counting down.
ATAGAAATGCTACTTGTATAGTGAAGAGATAAAGAAATTTACAGAAATAAAAAAAAAAGCATGCGAATAATGTGAGATGATAGAAATATTTCTAACCAACATATTTATTAGTTCGTCTCTTTTGGATATCTTTTTTTTTTTTCTAAAAGCAACTTTCACTAACAAAAATTAAATGAAGAATTAATTAAAGAAAACAAGAGAGTAAACGAAAGAGGAACGGCATAGGAGTAAACGAAAGAGGAACGGCATAGGAGTAAACGAAAGAGAAACGGCATAGGAGTAAACGAAAGAGGAACGGCATAGGAGTAAACGAAAGAGGAACGGCATAGGAGTAAACGAAAGAGAAACGGCATAGGAGTAAACGAAAGAGGAACGGCATAGGAGTAAACGAAAGAGGAACGGCATAGGAGTAAACGAAAGAGGAACGGCATAGGAGCAAACGAAAGAGGAACGGCATAGGAGTAAACGAAAGAGGAACGGCATAGGAGTAAACGAAAGAGGAACGGCATAGGAGTAAACGAAAGAGGAACGGCATAGGAGTAAACGAAAGAGGAACGGCATAGGAGTAAACGAAAGAGAAACGGCATAGGAGTAAACGAAAGAGGAACGGCATAGGAGTAAACGAAAGAGGAACGGCATAGGAGTAAACGAAAGAGGAACGGCATAGGAGTAAACGAAAGAGAAACGGCATAGGAGTCATGCCTGATTTGTTGAATAACTGCGGATGTTTATAGAAGCGAAAATAAAAATGCATTAGTCCTAATATACGTCCTGATAAAATATATTTTGCAGAGTCTCTTTTGAATACCTATATTTTTTAAGCTATTTTGATTACAAGATTTATAAGGAAATTTGATTAAAAAAAAAAGTTTGAAAAAGAAAACAAAAAACAAGAATGTTTAGATGGCGAAGACCAACAGATATTTATAGATGTGAAAAAATACATGCCTGGGTAGACATATGTCCTGTTAGAAAATGTCTCTGGTCGAAATGTCTGTATTGGACAACCATTTTTTTTTTTTTTTTAATGTAACAATTATAAGGGAAATTAATATAAAGATATACAAAAATTAAGTTAGAAAAGGAAAGGAAAACGTGAAAGAACAAAAAATAAAATAAAATAAAATGGGTAGATATGTGTCCTAGTCGAATATATATCTAGCCAAAATATCTTTTGCTGAGTCTCTTTTGGATACCTATAATATTCAAAAGTTTACTTTCACTACGAGAATTATATGGAAAATTGATTCAAAATAAGACAAAAAAGAAAAACTCTGGGGAAAAAGCTTGATTGGTGAACTACTACAGATATTGTTACACATCTTGAAATTGTCGACAAAATCTAATGTAATCGGTCCTCACTTGGTATCTTGACTTCAGTCACTTTCACACCGCTATGATCTGGCTTCCTTCTGTCTTTCCTACAAATATTTTCATGGCACTTGTTCTGGTGAGCTTTTTCCCCTGGTGTCCCGTCCAATTGAATTTAAGTGCGCTACTAGTCCAGTTGAATTCATTGCATTCACTTGCGCGCAAATACACTTGGGGAAGGCATTAATCCGTCTCTTCCCTCCAGTTATGGGTTAAATAACAGGACAGATTGGGTTCTATAGCCTTGGCTGGCAACCAGTCTAACACAGAAAGCAATGGCAACCTACTGCGGGATAATTTTCTGCCCAGTCAGTCATGTTCCTCTCGAGACATGATCGCCCAAGCGTGTATTACGTATGGCATTTAACTGACTGACTGAATAGGAAGCATGATTAAGGGTTCTACTGGTCATAAAATGGGGGATCGGTTTTCTATTGTTATGACGTAACAAACTGATCACCCACTAATTACTACGTAATAATATAATACATCTCTTCTCTCTCTAGCTTATGTGTCAAAAAAAGAACAGATTGTGTTCTATAACCATGGCTGGCAACCAGCCTACCGCAGAAAGCAATGGCAACCTACTGCGGGATAATCTTCTGCCCAGTCAGTCATGTGTCTTTCGAGACATGATCGCCCAAGCTTTTTTCACGTATGTCACTTAAATGACTGACTGACTAGATCGGCATCTAGGTCCTATTTTTTTACCGTTGAAATCGTTAAATTTAACCGCCACTCCCCGCCTGTGAAACTCCCTTCTGTTTACTTACTTTCTTAATAGCTACAAAAAAAAAAAATAACTGCAACGTCCATTACGATCTTTTATCTTCTCCGTTCATCTTTTATTCTTTCTTCAATACCTCCTGTACCCAGTCCTTTCTCTCACTGTAACCCCCTGCGCCCTAGTGCCGGTCCCACTTTGCTTGGGTGAAATGATTGATTTATTTTTTATATATTTCAAAACTTAGCTAACTTATACCGGAATTTTTACTACTGGAAATTATCATCTAAACTTATTTATGAATGGAACTGTGTGTGTGTGTGTGTGTGTGTGTGTGTGTGTGTGTGTGTGTGTGTGTGTCCGTTACCTATAGACTCCGAGACGGCTGAACCGATTTTCTTGAAAATTTACACAGTTGTAATATAAGCGTCTGCGAGTGTTCTTAGCTAGGTTTTGTGTCGAGGTACCTCCGATAAATATCGAAGATCGATAATCGAAAAAATCGGGTTATAGAAGGAGTGGTCCGATTTTAATCAAATTTGATACGCTCATAGACAAAGACATAAGAAACGATATTCAGAAGTTTCAAGGTTGCAGTTCTTACAATAGTGCAGAAAATCGATTACATATATATATATATAAAAGGCAAGATGTTTGTGTGTGTGTCTGTTTATCTGCCTGTATGTCTGTATTTTTTCACCCCTTTTATTTTAGTTTTTGCTTCGGGTTTGGCTCTAAATAGGTATAATTGTAGTTCTTAGTTTCAGTCATGATACCATTTACTCAGAGGACTTATTTAGCCTTCAAAATTCAGTTTATGACGAAAAAACTTATTTGATATCGATAGCAGGAAATCAAAATTTGACTTACATCCATTCATTTTTCTTTCAGTCTACGGTTTCGCTTTAACTGGAAACAACTATTGCTTTTTAGTGTTTCGTACCAGCGTCCAAAGAGTCTGAGCTCCAGGACCATGGATTAGTTTTAAAGCTTTCATTACAACCCGAGTAACGCCGGGCTATACTGCAAGTATATATATATATATATATATATATATATATATATATATATATATACTAGATGCGATTGGTAAATTGTCGCAATTAATTTATTATTTCAAATATTCTTTAGGCTGAGTCTGAGCTCAAGGACCATGGATTAGTTTTAAATATTTCATTACACCCGAGCAACGCCGAGCTATGCTGCTAGTACGTTAAATAAATACATGCGCTAATAGGCAAAATATTTGTCGTGGTAACGAATAAAATATTTAAAATCAAATAAGGATCTTTCTATATGTTTTGATATGAGGTAGTGTAGCTATTTACATGATTTACATTGCACGGACTGTTTATCTCATTCTTATTGTCATATTCACGACGTTACGGCCGTTGTATGCTCCGGCTTCCTTCATGCTATATACGGTGGAATTTCGAACCAACTCTTTATTTCGTTTACTTGGCTATATTGTTCTTGTTCTACGTGTCATGCATTTTATGGGCATCTCAGTTTCAGTTTTTTTTTTTAACTCAACCCTCCAAGTTTTTGTTCACCTCTGCTGTGGCCAGATATTGAACTTTAAACTCATCGGGTCAAGTCCTTAGATCACATCAATCAATGCTTTTATCCACTGTGTTTATGTATATCACCTGAAGAAGGCAAGAGAGTACAACAACCGAAAGTCCTATATCTAGGTCCACCCTTTTTACAGTGGAAATAGTTAGATATAACTTAACTTCTACTTCAACAGTTTCTTTTCTCGCGCTTCCCGCCTATAGAACGCCCTTCTATTTTCCCTGATAGATACAATCTCAAAAAAATTAAATGCAACGTCAATTACCTTCTTTTATCTTCTTGAATCCTGTTTATCTTTTACCATTTCCTCTATAACCTCTGTACCGAATATTTTCTTTCACTGAAACCCATCCTCACCAGTAGTGGTCTAGTTTTGCTTGAGGTGAAATGATTAAAAAAAAAACATAGCTTCCCTGTGTTTTTTCTATAAATACTTTCAAGGCAATTGTTTTGATGATCTTTCCTCTACAAAAACTATACATATCGGAACTAGTTAAGACTACATAGAGACTTGAGGTATTATGGTGTCTGTTGTAAGAATGGTAAGTAAGAATGTGCTGTATTAGTGTAAGAAATACTGTAGCGTATTTGGATCAGAAATTGGAGTTATCTATGTTTGCGATAATACAGATTGAAACTCAGACTTCCCCTATCTACCCCTTTTGCCTTGTACCACACTTTTTTATTGGCAAAATAAATATTATTTTTCTTTATGGTACCTAAACTTTATGAATATAAGCGGTAAGGTCTCATCATTTTACAGATGAAATGGCTAGATGTAACCGTAAGTTCTGTGCTAACTGTTTCTTCTCTCGCGCTTCTTGTATGTGAAACTCTCTTCCGTTTTCTCGCATTTCGGTCAAATTTGATCTTCAAAAATTTAAATGCATTGTTGATCGTAATCATCGTCTTCTAAATTCTTGTTCATTTATAGTTTTCTCTTTTTAATAAAGTTTTTTTTTCTGAACCCAATTATACGAAAGGCGTATCAGAAAAAAAAAACTAGAATCTATAACTCGTTTAACGACATCTGCCCTTTATGCCTGAGTGAAAAGCTGCACATTTTAAGGTACCCTGACAATGGTGAACTATTGAACCGTAGGGATGAATTAACAGTGTTATGCAAACATTGAAAATATATATTGTTAAAATTTAATTAATCAAAAGTTGTCAGTGATAACTCGTGCTCTAATATAAAAAAAATCCAACTTACAGTTAAAATTATTTATCTATTTGAAATATTATGTGGCCCCACTAGATACCTTACTCAGAAAAAATGATCCTCTCCAAAATTTAATTAATATCCATGTTTCATCCACAAAATAAAAAAAAATGAAAACTATATTAAGAAAAGAAAATAAACCCATACAATACTAAAAGGTCACTGTATTTTATCCACTCATAGGTCGTAGTCAAATAAAAATTCTCTACTCATTTTGTCTAAAAAACCTAAGGTTCCACTATGCGATTTACCCAGACAAAAATATAAGTGACCTGTCCAGAACTAAGCCACCTCGCCCCCTCTCCTAACCCAAATCTGTATCTCTATGGTTACAAACTGCTGATGGACCAGCTTAGACATACAAAATTCCAATCTCCCACAACAATCACCTACATATCACTTCTTCTTCTATGTGCCCTGTCCCTTCAGGACATAGGCGATCATGGATCTCCACGTCTCCCTATCCCTTGCGGCTCTTAGTATGTTTGCTCCTGTTGCTCCTGGCAACCCCCGTTCCGTCATCCACCTGATCAGACCCTGCAAATATGTTATCCGCTGCCTTCCTCTGTCTCTCCTTCCTTCTATCTGACCAGTCAGTATCAGGTTCTCCAGGCTCTCCTTCCTCATTGCATGTCCCATGAACTTCAGTTGTCTCTTCCTGATGCTCAGCATCAATTTCCTTTTTGTTGCCATTCTTTCTAACACTTCGTCGTTGCTTGTATGCTCAGTCCACGATATCCGTAGCATCCTTCTGTAGAACCACATTTCGGCCGCTTCCAGTTTTGTCCTCATTTTCGATGATATTGTCCAGCATTCACATACGTATCACATTCCCCCCAAAAAGTCGTTTCCACCATTTATTTTCAGTTATACATATCACCCGAAGAGGAGCAGCTCGGCTCCGAAACATGAAAATTTTTGTGTAGTGATACTATGCTTTTATAAACCATTGTAACAACTATTACAATATGTATATATATATATATATATATAAGAAAAAAAATATATATATAAGAAAAAATAAGGCAGATACGTTATTTCATGGTAAATCGGAAGTGTGGGCCTATTTCAGGCGAACCATCATCAGCTTCCAACTTTATTGTACAGAAGATTTTACACAGGCTATGTGGGTGTTGAACAAACACAAGTGTGCTTAAGGAAGCGTCTACAAGATTTTATATTTTAAAATATATTCACTGCCATCAATTTTATCACTGATATATATATATATATATATATATATATATATATATATATATATATATATAGCAGTGATAAATATGAAATATAAAATATAAAAACTTCCTAAATGGAACACAACTTACGTTTTCTCTTCCTGGAAAATATCTTTTATCAAACTTTAAAAAAAAGAAATGTAAAAAACACATTAATTTAAACTATTTTCCCATCTATATTATCGATTGCAAAATAAGATTATTCCCACAAAAGTTACACGATACCAACAATAAAAATAAGACAACATTAACATTTTTTATTGCAATCAAATGCATAAAAATAAAAAGCAAGACACGAGCAAATGCGTATAATTTACTATATTCTATAGAAAATTAAAAACTGACAATGTCATAATTACCAATAACTACACGTCTGTGAGTTCCAAAATCCATGCCACCAATGTAAGCTATCAATTCCATTGTCAAGTTCAAGGGTCACTAAAGAAAAGCGTCAAACAAAAATGCATCGGTCACACAAGTACTTTGAGAAGGGTCCTTACTACCTACATGAGTGATCTTAGTTCGATAAGGAACCACTCGAACCCTCATAATCATCACGCCAAACTATCTGGATAAATAATACCGTCATTTTAAAACATCGCGCAAATACCCTTGGGAAAGGTATTAATCCGTCACTTCCTTCCAGTTATGGGTTACATAGCAGGACAGATTGGGTTCTATAGCCTTGGTCGGCAACCAGTCTCCACCGCAGAAAGCAATGGCAACCTACTGCGGGATAACCTTCTGCCCAGTCAGTCATGTCTCTTTCGAAACATGATTGCCCAAACGTGTATCACGTATGTCACTTAACTGACTGACTGACCGAGTATAATAGTTGAAATCATGATTATGACTTCCACTGGTCATAAAGTGAGGGATCGGTTATCTATTTTCATGAAGTAATAAACTGATCCCCCACTAATTACTACTTAATAATATAATACATCTCTTCCCTTTTTAGCTATGAGTCAAATAATAGGACAGATTGGGTTCTATAGCCTTGGTCGGTTACCAGTCTACCGCAGAAAGCAATGGCAACCTACTGCGGGATAACCTTCTGCCTAGTCAGTCATGTCTCTTTCGAGACATGATCGCCCAAGCGTGTATCACGTATGGCACTTAACTAACTGACTGATTGTAAATGCATTTGAATAAGCACTTTTGATAAAACAGTACAGACCTAAATTCAAGTTGCTTTGAATCTGGTTGCAGAATATAGAGAGCTTTTTAAGGCATTCCAACATGGAATCGTTACTATTTTTTTTATAACAGAACGGCTGGGTGGGCTGGAGATAGAATCATGCCATTCGCATTCGGAGAGTAAACGCAACTGACAAGATCGTAATTGGAACTCGGGTCGTCGATTTCACTTTCTCTCATATCTTTTTTATCATTACATTTTTTTAATCATTTCACCATGAAGGTAGTAAAGTCACTAAGACGCAAAAAAAAGTGTGAAAAAAATTACTAATGAGCGAGAACAATAGAAGAGTCATCAAGAAGACAGTAGATAACGACTGACATTGCATTTAATCTAAACTTATTTATAAATGGAAATTTGTGTGTGTGTGTGTGTGTGTGTGTGTGTGTGTGTGTGTGTGTGTGTGTGTGTGTGCCCGCTACCTATAGACTCCGAGACGGCTGAACCGATTTTCTTGAAATTTTAACAGTTTTACTATGAGCGTCTGCGAGTGATCTTAGCTAAGTTTTGTGTCGAGGTACCTCCGATGAATATCGAAAACCGATAATCGAAAAAATCGGGTTATAGAAGGAGTGGTCCGATTTGAATCAAATTTGATACACTCATAGACAAAGACATAAGAAACGATATTCAGAAGTTTCAAGGTTTCAGTTCTTACAATAGTGCAAAAAATCTATATATAAGGCAAGGTGTTTGTGTGTGTCTGTTTATCTGTCTGTATGTCCTCTATACAAATCCACAGTTTTTGTCCGATTCTCACCAAACTTCACACAAATATTCTTTCGGCTGAATCTGAGCTCCAGGACCATGGATTAGTTTTAAAGCTTTTATTACACCCGAGCAACGCCGAGCTATACTGCTAGTCTTTTGATAAAAGTTGACTAGGAAGCAAGCATCCGGAATTCCACAAATGCGAGAAAAGAAACTGTTAGAATAGAAGTTACGGTTATAAGCATTTGCTTACACTGCAATGTTACCGACTGCGCATCAACATGAAATATTTATTCTAATGTTAATTTTATGAGAGAGCGTTCAAAAGATTTTCCAGGAGTAGGTTGCTCTTTCTTTCTACGGTAGACTAGTTGCCAACCAAGGTGATATAATTCAGTGCCCTGCTATTTCATCCATAGAGAGAAATTAGGGGTTCGTCCCTTTCTTAAGAGTTTTTGCGTGGAAGTGATTGAAACAAATTCACGTGGAATTCGAATCTACCGCTTTATCATTCCAAGCCGATAGCCATTAAACCACAACACATGTCCAAACTTACAGTTACTTCTAACCAGTTCAACTGTGAACGGTTGCATCGAGCCATTTCATTTGTAAAATGATGAGATATTGCCTTGAAGAGAAAGACGTGAGGGTGAGGTGTGTTCGATTTAGGAAGTTTTTATATTTTATATTTATCACTGCTAGATTGACCGTTAGAATTTTGAAGAAAGTGGTGTGGGTAGTTAAAATGATTGATTAATGAGAGTCTTTGATTTCTAGACAGATTTAACATCAGCAGTTAGAATGTAAGTTTTTATTATCTTGCGACTAGACTATATCCTTTGGACTTTCTTCGAAATTCTAACGATCAATCTATGAGACTTGTTCCCTTATCACTAACCCCCACCAACATCCCACACACAACTGAGCAAATAAAAGAAAAGAGGCTTTCCATTCCTAGCTACACCGCCGGATGAGACATTGAAGTTTCAATGTCGATACAAATGTACCATTTGTAGTGGATATATAAAAACAATTATGTACATGTTCTAAAATATAATTTATAATAAATATTCACAGCTCTATATATTATAATCGAGCACTGTTTTAAATTAATGTTTTGGACGTTGTAAAAATTCTTTCTTCGTTCTGTATTCACTCGGATATATATATATATATATATCAATGATAAAAACAAAATATAAAATCTTTCTAAATTGATTATCTATTATATATTAACTCTGACAACAGGCATCAAGTGGAACGAATATATAGAATCCATAGCTAAATCCGCTCTTAAGAAAGTTGGCTCTCTGTGTAGGTTCAGGAAGTTTTTCCGCCTGAAACAATCCTGCACATATATAAATCTACCATCCGCCCGTGCATTGAATACTGCTGTCACATCTGCTCGGGTGCTCCTGCTATCCACCTGGGTGTCCTTGACACGATCCAACGGAGAATCTGTAATCTGATAGATCCCGACTTGGCAGCTCGGATACAGTCACTTTCTCACCGGCGCAATGTGGCTTCCCTGTGTCTCTTCTACAAATACTTTCACGGCTTCTGCTTCGATGAACTTAGATCACTGGTGCCCCCTATATATAAATTTACTCGAGCCACAAGATTAGCAACTAAGTCCCACCCTTTTACTGTGAAACTAATAAACTGTAAACGCAAATTCTACTTCACCAGCTTCCTTTGTCGCACTTCCCGCCTGTGGAATTCCCTTCCGTTTACTTGTTTTCCCGACAGCTACAATCTCCAAGAATTTAAATGTAAAGTAAACAGTCATCTCCTATCTCACTAACCTGCATCCTCTCTCTAATGCTTCTTTCTCCGTCCACTCTACTCTCATCAGTATTGTCATCCTTCTTTTACCCACTTCGTGACACTCCCTATAACCTGTCACTCTTTCTAATGTCTTTTCTCCTATGTAACCCCAGCAAAACAGTGTCAGTAAAACGCTTTGCTTGGGGCGATATGATTTTATATATATATAAATTAGATAAAATTTTCAAAATTCAAAGGTGTCGGATGTACATTTCGACATAGAATCTCTAATAGAGATTCTACGTCACGTCATTGGCTCTGTATTCTTAATACATTGAGCTCTCTGCCTGCATCACTTTTTAATGTTAAAAATTTTAAATATTGATTAGAATCAGGTTCTTGGAATTTACCTTCCTACTCTTCCACTTCGGATTAAAGAAAAACATATATATATATATATATATATATATATATATATATATATATATATATATATAATAGCTGGTCATTCGTATTCGCGGATACCCGTCTACCAGGACGACTCGCTGATTCCTATTGCAGACGCTTCCTTAGGCACACTTGCGTTTGTTCAACACCCACTGAGCCTACTTGTGGTATATACTGCACCTATCCTGAATGGACCTTAGTTACAGTTTCTGGGAGAGAGCGCCTTGTTTAGCGTGAACAACAGTCTGAACAAGGCCAGGACGCTCAAACCTTCGGTTACGTTTACTGGTGACATCGCGCTAGCTCAGCCATTAACGGCCTTTGCAGGGAGCCGTCTAACTAATTTTAATTCCAATGCTTGGGTCAACCAAGTCAGTCATGTCTCTTTCAAGCGATGATCGCTCAAAGCGTGTATCACGTATGGCACTTAACTGACTGAATCCTTTGAGTCTTAGTGACTTTATCACTTTGCTTTTGGGGAAATGATTATAAACAAATTATGGATCGATTTTGTATGGATCGATTTTATTAACGAAACACTCCATTCCAAATCGATAAAAATCAATATTTTTAGATTCTGATATATCTGACTGCGAAATGAAGGTCTTATGCATGCCAGTTTCCAAAACAGTCTGTCAGTTAAGTGCCATACTTGAAACACGCTCAGGCGATCATGTCTCGAAAGAGTCATGAATGACTGGGCAAAATATTATCCTGCAGTAGGTTGCCATTGCTTTCTGCGGTAGACTGGTTGCTGACCAAGGCTATAGAACCCAATCTGTCCTGTTATTTGACTCATGGCTAGATGGGGAAGAGACGTATTATATTATTACGTAGCAATTAATGGGGAATCAATTTGTTTCTTCATAAAAATAGAAAACCTACCCACCACTTTATGACCAGTAGAAGCCTTTATCATGATTCCAAATATCATATTCAGTCAGTCAGTTAAGTGCCATACGTGATACACGCTTGGGCGATCATGTCTCGAAAGAGACATGACTGACTAGGCAGAAGATTATCCCGCAGTAGGTTGCCATTGCTTTCTGCGGTAGACTGGTTGCCGACCAAGGCTATAGAACCCAATCTGTCCTGCTATTTAACCCATAACTGGAAGGAAGAGACGGATTAATACCTTTCCCAAGGGTATTTGCGCGTAAATGAATGCAAGGAATTCAAATGGAATTTGAACTCGGCTCCCCGATTTCTCGTTCCGAGCCGATATCCACTGCACCACAACGCACATCCTGGTTTATTGTACTGAGGTATAATAAATCTCTATTTATATATCCTTCTGTTAAGAGTTATTTCTTGCACTGTTCTTTCTCTGTTTATCCCCTCCCGGGATAAAACAATAAGCGATTGTTTTATAATTGCTTTGTTATTTAAATAATTACCTGAAAATGGTGACCATCTAAGCATTTAGATCATAGCTTTGGGAATAAAAAAAAAGTAAGCAATGTATAAATGGAAATAAGCAATGGGGATATTTTACTACATTTTAGTGCTTCAAGATTTAGGTTATCATTTTGTTTCGGATTAATTCTGTTATTGTTTTAAAAGTAGTTATAGAAAATTCGATATTAAATTAAATTCTTTACAATTGTAGTTGTGATAGAGTCAGTAAGTAACTTTATGTGTTTATTTATATATTTAATTATTTTATTTTTATAAATTTTCTGTGCTTTCTTAAGAAAAACCGAAGTTCATCAAAAATTTATAAAACTCGAAGAATGAAAAGATATAGACAATAATAACACATCTAGACACAATACTACCTACTAACTCTATCACAACTACGAAAGCTACAATTGAAAATAATTTATCTAATAGTAATGTAAGAATTGGTAAATATATTCAAAAAATGATAAGAGATGTAATTAATACAAAACAAAATAACAACAACGTAAATCTTGAAGTAAGAAGTTACACATGGGAATTTTATTGTAATAAAGTATTTATTACTATAATAGATATGAAATCCTTTCGTATTTAATGCTAAGATGAAAGCCTATCAAATCTATAAATATAAAAGCATGCACGATATAAATAGTTTTAAAGTAAGATATCTTATTATCACAAACAAAACAACAAAGGATATTTAAACTTATTTATAAATGGAACTTTGTCTGTGTGGGGGGGGGGGGGTCCGTTACCTATAGACTCCGTAACGGCTGAACCCATTTTCTTGAAAATTTACACAGTTGTACTATAAGCGGCTGCGCGCGTTCTTAGCTAGATCTTGTGTCGAGGTACCACCGATAAATATCGATAATCGAAAAAATCGTTTTATAGAAGAAGTGGTCCGATTTTAATCAAATTTGATACACTCATAGACAAAGACATAAGAAACGATATTCAGAAGTTTCAAGGTTGCAGTTCTTACAATAGTGCAGAAAATCGATAATATATATATATATAAGGCAAGATGTTTGTGTGTGTCTGTTTATCTGCCTGTATGTCTGTATTTTTTTCAGCTTTTTTATTTTAGTTTTTGCTTTGGGTTTGGCTCTAAGTAGGTATAATTGTAGTTCTTAGTCTCAGCCATGATACCATTTACTCAGAGGACTTATTTAGCCTTCAAAATTCAGTTTATGACGAAAAACTTATTTGATATCGATACCAGGAAATCAAAATTTGACTTATATCCATTCATTTTTCTTTCAGTCTAAGGTTTCGCTTTAACTGGAAACAACTATTGCTTTTTAGTCTTTCGTGCCAACGTCCAAAAAGTCTGGGCTCCAGGACCATGGATTAGTTTTAAAGCTTTCATTACACCCGAGCAACACCGGGCTATACTGCTACATTTTTATAATACGTTTTATAAATTTATCAAATATGTATTATAGTGATATATAATATATTCTCTGAATTTCTGGAATGAGGAGTTATCATTATCAGTATACTTACAGTTTCTCCTGTTGAGCATATAGCTAGAGTCTCACCACGAAATGTGCTGATATCATTTTGGCAGTAAATAGATTTGTACGGGGACAATTTGCAAACAAGTTGTCCCCGTACAAATCTATTTACTTATATATAAAAAATAACCCATTCAGGAGAACGACAATTCTGAATTTCAACCCCAGCCTGTTTGAAATTCAGAATTGTCGTTCTCCTAAATGGGTTATTTTTATATAATTTCACCCTAGGCAATTTTATATAATTTCACCCTTCCACTGGTGCGCAGGGCGTTATGTGAGAGTAGAGCGAGAAGAACAATATACAGGGGGTGGCGGGGAATCAAAGATGGGAATCAAGGAGATGAAAGATTTCAATTGACGTTGCACTTAAACTCTTGGAGATTATAGCTACCAGGGAAGAAAGTATACGGAAGAGAGTTCCACAGGCGGGAAAAGAAACTGATGAGTAGAAGTGGCGGTTACATTTGACTGTAAAAGGGTGGGACCTAACTGCCAATCTACTAGCCCTAGTAAATTCATGTTGACTAGTTTGATTCATACTGACAGGAGGTAGAGGAGTCTGTTTATGGTGGTTTCTTTAACAGAGCAGCTTCGTTTTGGATGCATTAAAATTTTACGAGAGCTTTCTAGCCCCAGTTCGCCAAAGATTGGAGGTCCTTATTCAGAACAGCAGCATTGTTTACTCAGTCAGTTTTTGCGCATTTCTTATTGAGACAGGAGCTTAGACGCCTACTTGTGACCTGATTATCAAATAATATTAGAGAATCCGGTCTGTGTTTATCTTAAATCCTATCTAGTTGAAGAAAGGACTGAGCATAAACTTAAAGAAAACTGAATGTATGGTCATCAGCAAAAAGATACGCCCCACATGCTAACTACAAGACAGAGGCAATTCAGTGTAACCCTGATATAAGAGAGAAGTCGGGATCGGATAAAAGTTATCTTATATCTGAATTTCTCTTATATCCGGGTTTGGCTATTTTATATACAGTATAAAAGATACCCTGATATAAGAGAAATCCGGATATAAGAGAGATTTCCTCTGGTTCCAAATTAGAGCCTGTGGTAATGTATATAAAATAGGTCTCTTATATCCGGGTTATACTGAAAATAAAACAAGTAAAAACATTCAAATACCTGGGAAGTATTTTGACAGAGGATGGAAAGCGCGACATAGACATCCTAAGACGCATGGCCAAAACGCATTTCGGAAGCTTAGCAGATAACTGAAAGAAAGGAAAATCTCATTAGAAACAAAGTGTGCTAGATTACTGTGTGATATTCGTCCTTCTGTATGGAAGTGAATGTTGGACGATCTCATCAAAGATGAAGGAGAGGCTTGAGGCAGCAGGAATATGGTTTTACAGAAGGATGCTGAGGATACAATGGACAGAGCACGTGTGCAACGATGAGGTGTTGGAAAGGATGCAAACGAGAAGAAGAAGAATACTAAATATCAGGAAGAAACAAATGAGGTCCTGGGACCCGTAATGAGGAAGGGGGGCCTGGAGAAGTTAATACTACACAGGTCGGATAAAGGGAGAGGGAGACAGGGGGGAAGTAGCTTGTTAGGTCTGAGCAGATGGACGGTAGAGCGGGGCTTAGGCGAGATACCAAGAGAAAAGATATTGAGAGCGACAAGAGACAGAGCCCAGTGGAAGTCCATGATCGCCGATGCCATGAAAGAACACGGTACAAGAAGAAGAAGAAGAAGAAGAAGAAGAAGAAGAAGAAGAAGAAGAAGAAGAAGAAGTTGCTTCAATGACTTTCCAAGGGTATTTCGGTTTTGGTAGGAATTTGAACTCGGCACGCCGGTCTCACTTTACGCACGGTTAACCACTATAAACTGTTTCTTTTCTTCTTCGATTTTTTCTTTTTTTTTTTTTTTCTCGAGACGGAAAGGAGATTTGCTGCTGGTATTGAGTCACTCAACCTTCTTACATGCTGGACAGTCATGATGTCGTCATCACTGAATCAAGATTACTAGTTAAAATGTCAAGGATAACACTTTGAAAGCATTGAATCATCATAGCTTTGATCAAAGAATATTTAGTCGTACATTGTGCCTAAAAACAGGAAAGGGATTTAAAATCTAATACCATGTCTCATACTTCAGTCAGTTAAGTGCCATACGTGATACACGCTTGGGCGATCATGTCTCGAAAGAGACATGACTGACTGGGCAGAATATTATCCCGCAGTAGGTTGCCATTGCTTTCTACGGTAGACGACCAAGGCTATAGAACCCAATCTGTCCTGCTATTTAACCCATAACTGGAAGGAAGAGATAGATTAATACCTTTCCCAAGGGTATTTGCGCGTAAGTGAATACAATGGATTCAACTGGAATTCGAACTCGGCTCCCCGGTTTCTCGTTCCGAGCCGATATCCACTGTACCACAACGCACATCCTTTACTGCGTTCTCCCAATTTTCTACCATATAACACCGATGATAAGGAACAGTCTAAGACATTTTACAGGAAGCAGTCATCTCTAATATTTAAAGCATCTTTTTAAAAAATAATGAAATATTGTTATATATATATAACAATATTTCATTATTTTTACACACACACACACACACACACACACACATATATATATATATATATATATATATATATATATATATATATATATCATTTCACCCCAAGCAAGGCAGTTTTACTGGCACTGTTACACAGGGGGTTACAGAGGGA
This sequence comes from Ascarosepion bandense, assembly GCA_037127315.1. Lineage (NCBI taxonomy): Eukaryota > Metazoa > Mollusca > Cephalopoda > Sepiida > Sepiidae > Ascarosepion > Ascarosepion bandense. The sequence continues at coordinate 1,604,428 of JBBBDQ010001759.1, read as the reverse complement.
AAAGTGATGAGAAAGAGGGGTATGTTATAGGGGTTGTAAGGAAGAGGGTAATAGACGGATGAGAATACCGGTGTGATGGGGGTGGAGTGGATGGGGAAAAGAGCTTGAGAGAAAGGATGCGTGTTCTTGAGATAGGAGATTACTATTAACTTTACATTTATATTCTTGAAGATTGTAGCTGTCGGGGAAGCAAGTATATGGAAGGGAATTCCACAGTGCGAGAAAAGAAGCTGTTAGAGTAGAAATTGCGGTTACGTTTAATTGGTTTCAGTGTAAAAGAGTGGGACCTAGTTGCTAGTCTAGTAGCTCGTGTAAATTCATACAAAGTGGGTACCAGCGAGCTAAGTTCATTGGAGCAGAAGCCGTAAAAGTATTTGTAGAAGAGGCACAGGGAAGCCACATCACGCCGGTGACAGAGCGACTGCAGCCGAGCTGCCAAGTCGTAATCGATCACATTTATAGATTCTCCGTTGGATTTTGTCAAGAACCCCGACGTGAATAAATGTGGCAGCAGTATTCAATACACGGGAATGGTTGGCCACTCGTATCCTATGATACTCGTCTACCAGGACGCTAGCTAATTCCCATTGCAGACGCTTGCCCAGGCAAATTTGTGTTTGTTCAACACCTACAGAGGCCAACTTTGCTGAACGGACCTTAGTTACAGTTCCTGGGAGAGAGCGCGTTATCCGGTCTGAACAACAATATGAACAAAGCCAGGGCGCTCAAACCCTCGTCACAATGTCTTGTGACTTCGAACTAGCTCAAAGAGAGCCGTCAACCTGAACTCACTCACAAGGTTTGGATCAACCCGTTGTATATATACCTACTAAAATTAGGAAGATCTTTCGATTATGCTCCCCATGGTTTCAAACTTTCGGTACCGTCAGACGTTATAGATTGACTAATTCCTTTATTTTGAATTCACAACAGAAAGTTGAAAACAGGGAGTTTGAATTAAAGGGAGAAGTGAATCAAGACGAACGAAAATATACTTTGTAATGCGTAAACAACCGGACATTTTGAGTTCGTACAAACCCGGAGCATGTACAATACTGTAACGCTAATCTTGACTGAACCTTCCCCTTATTTTAAACTTCCTGTTTTGCGTTTTCAACTTCCTGTTGCGCGTTCAAAATAAAGCGTTAGAAAATCAGTTAGCGTAATCGGATGATGTTTTTAATATTTAAAATGTCTGCATGTTAAATTTTTATCTTTCTTTTTCTTGAAATGTGTATTTTTTTAATACAACTGTTTATTGGTATAATTTGATTCTGACTAATAACTGTTTAATAATAATAATAATATATGTGTGTGTGTGTATGTGTGTGTTTGTGTGTGTGTGTGTGTGTGTGTGTGTGTGTGTGTGTGTGTGTGTGTGTGTGTCCAGTCCGGAAACAGCGAGGATAATTTAACAAGATCAACTTAATAAAAAATATTAAGTGTTCTATCTTTATAGAGAGCTCAATGGATGTTATCCAGAGCAATATGATATTTATAAGGGAAACCTCAACACGTCATTTAAATTTGTTATAAATTATAATTCATTTCAATAAGCTAAATTAGCTCATTTCATCAGACCACACAATATTCACTCTATTTGGTACAAAAATTTCCTTTAACTGAAGAGAAAAATAAGAAAAATGAAAAAAGAAAAAGGAAGAAGAAGAAAAAAGAGTCAGGACAGAGGCATTGGCGTCATATCAGTTGTGGGTATTCGGACCAGTCAAAATTATGTTGACCACCAAGTCATTAACCGTCTACTTCTAATTCCACGGATACGTATGTATGTGTAACCCCACAAATTAACACACCCATGTACACTAACTTATATCCACATATACACATGCGCACATATCCACATATGTACATACAAATGTGACTGTATTTATGTTTATACATACTTATAGGCTTACACTTATTCATGCCCACATACGAATCTTGCGTTCATATACTCACATATATACTTTATAAGGACGGGATTTCCGCGTGTATAAATAGCGTTATATATATGTAAGCATGCTAACAATTCTCACACATACTCCCAAATTACGCATATATTCTCATATTTACATACATCCTCACATCCATACGTATATCTAAACTTATTTATAAATGGAACTTTGTCTGTGTGTGTGTGTCTGTGTGTGTCCGTTACCTATAGATTCCGAAACGGCTGAATCGAATTTCTTGAAAATTTACACAGTTGCACTATAAGCGTCTGCGAGTGTTCGTAGCTAAGTTTTGTGTCGCGGTACCCCCGTTAAATATCGAAAATCGATAATCGAAAAAATCGGGTTATAGAAGGAGTGGTCCAATTTTAATCAAATTTGATACACTCATAGATAAAGACATAAGAAACGATATTCAGAAGTTTCAAGGTTGCAGTTCTTACAATAGTGCAGAAAATCGATAATATATATATATATATATATATATATATATATATATATATATATATATAAGGCAAGATGTTTGTGTGTGTGTCTTTATCTGTCTGTATGTCCTTTATGCAACTCCACAATTTTTATCCGATTCTCACCAAACTTCAAAATTTGACTTACATCCATTCACTTTTCTTTCAGTCTACGGCTTCGCTTTAACTGGAAACAACTATTGATGTTTAGTCTTTCGTGCCAACGTCCAAAGTGTCTGAACTCCAGGACCATGGATTTTTTTATAAAGCTTTCATAACACCCGAGCAACGCCGAGCTATACTGCTAGTCTACTCATAAATGCGCCCATTTTTTATAATGCTGGTTCTAAGCTTTTGGCTCACATGAGCCATCTTCAGAGAGGTTACAGGGACGTTAACATAAAGACATCTACCATAAAAAATGATTTTATGTTGTGTTGACATAAAACATTGCTATACAACGATAACCGTAAAACACATATTGGAGGCCATCTATATTAAATCAATACAACCCATACTTAATAAATTCTCATTTCAGTATAGTCACAACACATTACATTTCATTTAGACATATGGCTCTGTTAAGATTTCGGTCTCTCACGTGATGTGACGTCATAGAACCGCATTACAAATTAACGAACTGCGTCTGCTATTCGGTGACGTGAGAATGAAAGAACTTAATTGATATTGATTATGGTTCTATGTAGACGAATCTGAAGTTCTTTAAGTTTCTGCCTTCCCTTATGATGAATTCAAAACGTCGAATGCTTCGATCATATTTCTACGAAAATGAACTTTGAACAATTTCTGACGGAATTGTTTTATCTGAGAAGTATTATTCGTAATTTGGCAAAGTCGATCCCTGAATCCATCTTGCATATATACAAATCAACCATTCGTCCGTGCATGGAATATTGCTGCCATATCTGGTCAGGCGCCCCTGCTGTTCATCTCAGTGTTCTCGACAGGCTCCAAAGGAGAATCAGTAATGTGATAGGTAGCGACTTGGCGGCTCGACTAAAGCCACTTCCCCACCGACAAGATGTGACCTCACTTTGTCCTTTTTATAAATATTTTCATGGCTTCTGCTCCAACGAACTTAAGTCACTGGTGCCTCTGCAACAGGTGTTTACTCGTGCAACCAGATTGACAACTGGGTCCCACCCATTCACAGTTAGATTAACCAAATGCAGACGACAATTCTACTCCTGCAGCTTCTTATCTCGCACTTTCCGCCTGTGGAACTCGCTTCCACATTCTTGCTTTCCTGACGGCTACAACCACCTGGAATTTTAATGCAATATGAATACTCATCTCTTAACAACTTGACTCTAGTTCTTTCACCACCCCGTATATCCTTTCCTTTCTCTCCACCTTTGCATCTGTCATTACACCTGTATTCCTATCCTTCTCTTGCTCCTTTCTAACTGGTTCGTCTTTCTCTTCACTCTCTTCTAATGAATCTTTTTACTCTTATGTAGCCCCCTGCACATCAGTGGCGTTACCGCCTTGCTCGGGGTGATACGATTAAAAAATAAAAAATAAAAAATAAAATAAAATTCTTCTATCAAATAAAATTACTTAAGTTTTGAATAAAAAGGGAAGTTTTGAATTAGAATTAATTGTCTTCTAATTACGTTCAGTTTTGTAGGCATCAGTGCTCTGTAAACTTTCAGGAGTACCTTTAACTGTCCGTTGGTGTAATTTTGTATCTGGCAATGTCCTGTAAAATCTGTTTCCCATAAATTGTGTACACCTACCTACCCATGCTACGGTAGGGAGGAAAAACAAAAAAGAACCGTCGTTCATATTTCGCGCCTCCCACTATAGGTCAACATGACATCAGCAGTAGTGGCTCTTCAGTTTACTGCGTACTACACTCTCAAAATAAGAGGTATAACTCATGTCATTCCTATGGTTGTTTCCTTTCACCTGTAATTAATTTTATTTCCAATATGAAATACAAGTTTCCAAAGTGCTTATAGTTATGACCTCGCCTCTAAGTTGCTGTGGTCCGTTGGGGCCAGAAATAAAGACACAGTGACGGAATAGTGTTAAACAAATATTTTACAATGACAGTAGTACAAACATATACCAATGAACGGTTATTATTGTGAGTGTTAGTCCGGCTGTCAGAGTTATCTGCTGGAATAGATTCCCCTCTCTCTCTCTCTCTCTCTCTCTCTCTCTCTATATATATATATATATATATATATATATATATATATATTTAGTATATCGAGGCAGCAAGTAATTTTCTAAACATATGCTGTTAAATATAAGAGACAATGAATGTCTATTATGTTTAACCATGAGCCGTTCTAAACGTCGTATTTTTGCTTTAATTTCAGTTGAAAATAAAGACAAAAATTCTCCAACATTTGGATAATTATTTATTGGTTTTCTTCTAAGCTTTCGGCTCACATGAGCCATCTTCAGAGAGGTTGTTTAAAATGAAATATTATAAAATCCACCATCACCGACGATTTTATTTTGTGTTGACATAAAACTCCGCTTGGCAACTGCAAAAGTTGCCAAAAATAATAAACGCAGTTCTTAAGTTTGCGGTGCGGTTTTATGACGTCACACCACGGGATAGCGCGAAATGACAACAAAACCATGTAGTCAAATGCAATGTAATATGTTATTTCCTGTTTTAAAGTTGATTTTATTGAGTGTTGGTTGTTTCGATTTGATATATATATATATATATATATATATATATATATATATATATATATATATATAACTTACTTTGCTTCTACAAAGCAGGATTGCTACTTATATATATATTTTGGACGTGTTCATGTGTCATATGGATAAGTCCCCATAACATTTATATAATAAATAAAATATTTATAGGTTTTAATAAAAATGCTTCTTTTAAATAAAGACATTTAAATTTTAATTCATAGTACTTATAAGTTTGAATAAAATTCATTATGTTCTGTCTAAAAATAATAACGTTCTGAATAAAATTAATTAAATTTTAAATAAATATACATATTTAATTGATAAATAATTAAAAGAAAACCTTTTGAGCTGAAATAGAGACACTTAAGTTTTGAATATAATGTAAGATTTAAAATAAAAGGTATTTATGTTTTGAATAAACGTACTTTGAATGTAAATAAATGTATTTAAGTACTTTTATTATAAAATAAAATTACTTAAATTTTGAATAAAATGTGAGGTTTGGAATTAAAATTACTTACGTTCTGAATAAAAAGTATTTCTGTTTTGAATAAGGTATTTATTTTTTCAGTAAATGTATTTCTGTTTTGAATAAAAGTATTTATATTTGAAATAAAATATCTGTCTTAATAAACGCACTTAAATTTGAATATAAGTAATTATGCTTTGAATGAAGGTAGTTCGCTTTTGATTAAGAGTACTTATGTCCTGAATAAAAAGTACTAAAAATGCCCTGATTTGGAAGAAAATGTAATTAAATTTGAAATAAAAATATGCAGATTTAGATAAATGTACTGAGATTTGAAATAAAATGTATTCAAGATTTGGAAGAAAATGTACTTAGATTTGTAATAAAAGTTACTTAGATTTAGAATAAATGTACTGAGATTTTAAATAAAATGTACTCAGATCTGGAAGAAAATGTACTCAGATCTGGAAGAAAATGTACTCAGATCTGGAAGAAAATGTACTCAGATTTGAAAGAAAATCTACTCAAATTTGGAATAATACATGTACTCAGATTTGGAATAAAATGTAATTAAATTTGAAATAAAAATATGCAGATTTACATAAATGTACGGAGATTTGAAATAAAATGTACTCAGATTTGGAAGAAAATGTACTCATTTGGAAGAAAATGTACTCAGATTTGGAATAAAAAGCACTCGAGATTTGAAAGAAAATGTACTTAGATTTGGAATAAAAGTTACTTAGATTTGGAATAAAATGTACTCAGATTTGGAAGAAAATGTACTCAGATTTGGAATAAAATGTACACAAATTTGGAATAAAATGTACTTAAATTTGAAATAAAAATACTCAGATTTAGAATAAATGTACTCAGATTTGGAATAAAATGTACTCAGATTTGGAATAAAATGTACTCAGATTTGGAATAAAATGTACTCAGATTTGGAATAAAATGTACTTAGATTTGGAATAAAATTTTCTTATGCCTTGAATAAAAAGTACTTGTATTTTGAACAACCTTGTAAAGCAGACCCCAACCCATATTTGTGCAAGAGAACAAAAGAATTGCTGGACGTCAGTAAAATCGAATAGAAATTGAGAAATAAATTACCTACATTGATTTTCCAGTACCCGTCCCAACCTCGCCCCAAAATTGATTTTGGGTTCCACTGGAATTGGAGGAAAGATGCTTGCAGTGTTTCTCAGAAGCCGATGTCTTCTCAATGCTACCAGGAATTTTTTTCTGACATTATTCTTTTTCATTTCGTTATATCTGTTTTACTTTTTACCACAACTCATAAGACATATCAATTTTTTTCGAATATCGTCATAAAACTTATTAAATGCCGCCTACAGCACTGCTAGTACCGCCGCCGTTAGTACTGTAGTGTGTTTGATCCTCACTATGTGCCCCTGCTAGCCTGGTCCTAGATTAAATTCTTGCGTCTGACATTCTGTTCTCGTATACAAATACTATTGTTAATTTGATCTTTTATAAGTTCATCATATATGAGGCCTTCTGCCAGCCAAAAATAGGTTTAGTTAATATTAGAAAGCCTTAGTATAGATCAATGGTTAGCAAGTTTTAAAGACTATTTCTACAAGAAGGAATACGATCCTCATTGCGTACCCTACACATTGTGCCAAATTAAACTGTTTATATATTTCTCAACGCAATCGCTGAAGCATTATAAGCTACTTTTATACATGTCCCAAAAGCCACTCACGGTAGAATCTTACTGCATGGTGTTGTATGAGCGTAAGACAAGGCAAGAAGTTCATGGTATTATGCATGAAAAGAAAACGGCTAAATTTAGACTTAAAGAGGTCAAGATTATAGTGATCGAGAAAATATCCTACCGGGAGTCTATTCCGCAAAGCAACAGTTCTTGAGAAAACCCTGCATGAGTGGAACTTAATTCTTACTCATAGAATACAGAGGGAATAAGAATGATTCATCTCTATGTACCGGGCATCGTGAGTCCCAGTTGCTAAGGTCAGAAGTGGTGGGGCCAAGGAACGTATCTCGGCAGAATATATGCCAGAATACATGTCTATATCCACTGGACCATGTGTCCTTAAGGTGAGTTGGCTAGTTCCTGTGACTTGACTCCAAAACGTTGTGAGTTCAATACCAGGCTACAGCAGTGGTGAACAAGTAACTTGCAGGGTTAAAGGGAGATAACTCATGATTCCAATCGAAGGTTTTACGCAAGGAATGAGGATGATATACCCCAGTGATTGTAATAAAGTGTCCGGATCGAAATTCCTAGCACCTGAAGAAGGCCGGAGCGTACAACGACAGAAACGTCGTACAAATGGCAACAAATATTAGGACAATAGTCCGAATAATGTAAATACTGTAAATTAATTGCAATGTCAATCGTTATTGCTTGTCTTCCTAATTCCTGTTCTTTTATTGTGCTCTCTCCTTAATAATGTTTTTTCTCTTTATTTTATATATTATTTTACGCTCAGTAACGCCTTGCGTCTTAGTGGCTTTATTGCTTTGATTAGGGTGAATAATGATTTTTAAATGTGACACGAAGAGAACTAGACTTGATTTATTATTGGTGGGCACAATCTCAACAACATAAGATCAAATCTAAACTTATTTATAAATGGAACTTTGTCTCTCTATGTGTGTGTGTGTGTGTGTGTGTGTATCCGTTAAATATAGACTCCGAAACGGCTGAACCGATTTTCTCGAAAATTTACACAGTTGTACTATAAGCGTCTGTGAGTGTTCTTAGCTAAATTTTGTGTCGAGGTACCCCCGATAAAAATCGAAAATCGATAATCGAAAAAAAGGGGTTATAGAAAGAGTGATCCGATTGTAATCAAATTTGATACACTCATAGACAACGACATAAGAAACGATATTCAGAAGTTTCAAGGTTGCAGTTCTTATAATAGTGCAGAAAATCGATAATATATATATATATAAAAGGCAAGATGTTTGTGTGTGTCTGTTTATCTGTCTGTATATCCTTTATACAAATCCACAATTTTTATCCGATTCTCACCAAACTTCACACAAATATTCTTTAGGATGAGTCTGAGTTCCTAAACCATGGATTAGTTTTAAAGCTTTCATTATACCCGAGCAACGTCGGGCTATACTGCTAGTTTTTCTATAATTTTGATGAAGAAATACAATCATGTGTGGGGGTACGATAGATAGGCAATTACTGCTTTCTTGCCGTTTTTATCTTAAAGTTCAGATGTCATTATAATTTGTTTTCATTAACTTTGCTGGGGTTAAGGCAGATTTTAAGCATATATTTCTAAAGTATCTGTTTGTGTGCATTTCATAGTTTATGATTAAGTTCTGAATTTCTGGTCTAATTTTCCCATTTTTTTTATTTTGTTTTGTTTTTGGTGAATGTATTATTTTTTCCGATAAATTTTCCAGATTTCATTTAAGACAACGTTTAAGAAACCAATCAAGTCCGAAGTCAAGTCCTTATGGACTATTTCGATATTCTATGTCATTTCTTTCATGTCGATTTATTTTTTATATTTTCTTTTTTGATTGCAGACCATAGTAATCACTATCGTAAGCTTTTGGCTTCGTTACTTCTTCGATGGGCGTTGTGGTAGAGTGGTTATCGGTTCGAAACGAGATACTGGAGAGGCGAGTTCGAATTCCAGTTGAAATTCATTGCATTCCCTTACGCGTAAATAACATTGGGAAAGATATTAATCCATCGTTTCTCCATTCAACTATGAAATAAATAGCAGGGCAGTTTGGGCTCTATATCCTCTTTGCATTCACTCACGCACAAATATCCTTGGGATAAATACTAATCCGTCTCTTAACTCCAGTTATGAGTTAAATAATAAGACAGAATGGGTTCTATACCATTGGCTGGCAACCAGTCTACCGCAGAATGCAATGGCAAACTACTGCGGGATAATATTCTGCCCAGTCAGTAATGTCTCTTTCGAGACATGATCGCCCAAGCATGTATCACGTATGTTACTTAACTGACTGACTAACTATAAAATACCTATTAGGGTCATAAAACTATGGAAGAATTTTTTTTCTTTTTTTTTTTTAATCATATCACACCAAGCAAGGCGGTAACGCCACTGATGCGCAGGGGGCTACGTAAGAGAGAAAAGATTGGAAAAGAGAAAGCCGGAAACCACATCCTATACAGGGAACAAGGGATGGGCCTCTTCACCTGTTCAATAGACGTGGGTGGAGTGTGAACCGGGCGAGAATTTAGTCTATCTACTCCAATTGAAAAAAAGAAAAAGAAAAAAAAAAGAAAAAAAGAAAAGAGTAAAAGGATTGGAAAAGATATAGCCGGAAACCACATCCTAAACAGGGAACAAGGGATGAGCCTCTTCAGCTGTTCAATAGATGTGGGTGGAGTGTGAACCGGGCATAGTTTAGTATATCTTCTCCAGCTGAAAAAAAAAAAGAAAAGAAAAAGAAAAAAATTAGTAAAAGATTGGAAAAGAGAAAGCCGGAAAACACATCCTAAACAGGGTACAAGTTATGAGCCTCTTCAGCTGTTCAATAGACGTGGGTGGAGTGTGAACCGGGCGATAGCTTAGTCGATCTACTCCAATTGAAAAAAAAGAAAAAGAAAAAAAGAAAAAGAAAAAAGAAAAGAGCAAAAGGATTGAAAAAGAGAAAGCCTGAAACCACATCCTAAACAGGGAACAAGGGATGGGCCTCTTCACCGGTTCAATAGACGTGGGTGGAGTGTGAACCGGGCGAGAATTTAGTCTATCTACTCCAATTGAAAAAAAGAAAAAGAAAAAAAGAAAAAGAAAAAAAGAAAAGTGCAAAAGGACTGGAAAAGAGAAAGCCTGAAACCACATCCTAAACAGGGAACAAGTGATGAGCCACTTCAGCTGTTCAATAGAAGTGGGTGGAGTGTGAACCGGGCGAGAATTTAGTCTATCTACTACAAATGAAAAAAAAGGAAAAGAAAAACAAAAAAGAAAAGAGTAAAAGGATTGGAAAAGAGAAAGCCGGAAACCACATCCTAAACAGGGAACAAGGGACGAGCCTCTTCAGCTGTTCAATAGACGTGGGTGGAGTGTGAACCGGGCATAGTTTAGTCTATCTACTCCAGCTGAAAAAAAAAAAGAAAAGAAAAAGAAAATGAATTAGTAAAAATATTTTAAAAAAAGAAAGCCAGAAACCACATCTTAAACAGGGAAGAAGGGATTAGCCTCTTCACCTGTTCAATAGACGTGGGTGGAGACATGATCGCCCAAGCGTGTATCGCGTATGGCACTTAAGTGACTGACTAGGTTGGCATATAGGTCCCACTTTTTTACCGTTGAGATAATTATAAGTAACCGCCACTTCTACTTCAACAGTTTCTTTTCGCCTGTGGAACTCCGTTTGGTTTAATTGCTTCCTTGTTTGTTACAATCTAAAAAAAAATACAACGTCAGTTGCCATTTTTTATCTTCTTGAATCCCGTTCATCTTTTATCCTTTCTTCCATACCCACTGTACATATATATATATATATATATATATATATATATATATATCCATGTAAAGAGTAAAGAGGACCCATGGTTTTACGATTTTGAGTTCCCTGGCATTTATTTTTTTATAAACAGTGCTCAGTACAATAAATATTGTAAAGCATAATATAAGCATATAATTATGAATTAAAAGTACATTGCGACACGGAAATTTCTATGTTTCTGGATCGAATCTCGTCATCAGGCAATGCTGGATGTTGGTTTTGAAAATGATTTACATTTAAATACAAAAAACGTCGGTTTGCTATTTATGTATGTGGGAAGATATAAAATTTATGTGTGTGTTCCTTTTAACTAATCAGAATAAAGATTCATTTCTTCATCTACTTGCCAAATTTCAAAATTATTCTTATATATATATATATTACGCTCTGACACCCTGACTGAGCACTCTAGAAGAATGGTAGACTTTGAAAAACAGTAGCTACTCTAGCATCTACGCATCGTTCATTCAGCAATGAATTAGAACACTCTCAGCTATTGGGCGTGTATATGATGATAATATACACGCTAAAAAGTCTGCCTCTTTCTACCGAGCGCCCATAGCCCAGAGGTAGAATCGCCGACTGACGCCAATTCGGTTGGGTTTCAATCTTGGGTAAAAAGCAATCGGCTGTCTAACCGTACTGATGAGCTGTGATACAGTGCAACAAATCTGTCTGCGGATGACTATATATATACATATTGATTGGTTGGAGTGAAATCTATATATATATAGCTTTCACTCCAATATATAAATGTGTGTGTGTGTGTCCATTTTAACAAACTCTACTCCTCTGAAACCCTTGGTTTGATTTCAACCAAAATTCGGTCATTGTCGATCATGAGACAAACATTGGATGTACGCAAAAATCTTTTGAATAGATTTGCAGGGTACGGCAGAAATCATCGAAATGCTTAGAATTTACGAACACTTTTCCGAGACGCCTTATGCGAATTCAACTAAAATCTGGTAAATTGTAGATCAACGTCCGAACCTTTGATCTAAGCAACAAAAAAAATTGAATCAATGTACAGGGTTCGTCAAAAATCAACAACAAACAGAATTTCAGATGGTCTTTTGCGCGCTTTTACGCATTTCTCCAAGACGCTTCACTGAAATTCAACCAAAATCGAGTCATTGGTAGATCAAGGTCTGATGCCTTAATGTGCGAACAAAAATTTCAACTTCTACCTTATCATACGCCATAACAATTTCACGTTCTCTACAAGGTGCCAACCGCTCCGACGTGGCAGAGACAATGCATGCACTTCTGCGTCACAACGTCATCGCATCGCATTATAGGCTCCCGTAACGTCCGCCCCCGTTCTTCCAATTGTACATACATCATTCCCGTTTATTGGTAAAATTTGAGCCAGCATGAATCCTGTTTTACAAATACAACAAAAACTAATACTTACTTTGAATTCTTTTTTACTTAAGCGCCACGGCAACCTCATACTGGAGATTTTTGAATAAATACTTGACCTTGCCATTTCAACATAACTACTAAAAAGCCGCATGTGCGTTGTGGTACAGTGGATATCGGCTCGGAACGAGAAACCGGGGAGCCGAGTTCGAATTCCAGTTGAATCCATTGTATTCACTTACGCGCAAATATCCTTGGGAAAGTTATGGGTTCCAGTTATGGGTTAAATAGCAGGACAGACTGGGTTCTATAGCCTTGGTCGGCAACCAGTCTACCGCAGAAAGCTAATGGAAACCTACTGCGAGATAATCTTCTGCCCAGTCAGTCATGTCTCTTTCGAGACATGATCGCCCAAGCGTGTATCACGTATGGCACTTAAGTGACTGACTGACTAAAAAGCCCCGAGCAACGCCCGGCTGTACATAGCTAATGATTAAATAAAAATTCTTTGGTTTTACCATCCTCTAGTTATGTTTCTTAGTTATTTAGTGCCATAATTTATAGTATATTCTGTGTTCCTTCAGGACCAAGGGGGTCATGGCTCTCTTCAGTTTCCTCTTCTTTGTAGGTCTTAAATTATTTTGTGTTTTTGTTATTTCTCTTATACCTTGTTTCCCCATTCATTTAGTAAAGCTCACTAAGTATATTATCAGTTGTATTTCTCTTTTCTTGAGTCCGTCTTGTGAGAATCAGATTTTCCAATCTCTCTTTCCTCATTATGGGAACTCGTAATTTAAAATTTTTCTTCTTGAAATTAAAACTAAAATAAAAGCTTCAAGAAAGATTTTTCATTTTTTTTTATTATTCATTTTAAGCATTACGTTTCGCTTATTTTCTTTTTTTTTTCTTTTTTTTTTTTTTTTTTTTTGAGGAGGTCCCTAATATATATAAGTGGGTGGAAAAGATGTCCGTATTGTTCATTGTGCCGAAGATTTCAGACACTCCCATAATTTCAAGGTGATTTATTTTTAGGTGTTGTTAATTCTTTATTTTATATATATATATATATATATATATATATATATATATATATAAATAATAACTAAATAGACTCTGTAAGTATGTAGGCCGTAAATTTATACTAAAATAATAAATACTAAATAATAAATACTTTATACTAAATAATATATATAATGCACACGCTAAAAAGTTTGCCTCCTTTTTACCGAGAGCTCGTAGCTCAGAGGTAGAATCGCCGACTGACGCCAATTCGGTCAGGTTTCAATCCTGGGTAAAAAGCAATCGGCTGTCTAACCGTACTGATGAGCTGTGATAAAGCGAAATAGATCTGTCTGCGGATGACTCTCTCTCTCTCTCTCTCTCTCTATATATATATATATAGTTTATCGAGGCAGCAGATAATTTTCTAAACATATATTGTTAAATATAAGAGGCAATAAACGTCTATTATGTTTAATCATGAGCCATTCTAAACATCGTATTTGGGCTTTAATTTCAGATGAAAATGAAGATAAAAATTGTCTAACATTCGGATATTTTATTGCTAGTTCTATATATATATATATATATATATATATATATCATATATGTCAAGATGTAAATAATTATATCGGCCATACAAGTACTAAACTGACACAAAGACTCACGCTGCATCTCACAAGTCAGAGCTTCATTCGATTTAAACACATTTCATTAAACGCACACGGAGACCTAACCAATCTAAAAATCTTGTTGGAAAACACAAATATCATAGCAACATCCACGTGCAAAAAAAAGGGGCTAAAAATAATGAAGGCATTATTAATAACAAAAAAAAACCCCCGGCACTCAATAATATCAGCTACGAACACGCTAACAACGTGCTTACCCTGTTTGTAACATAAAACATAAACACTACTCTACAAATATACATTACACTACAGACATTCTGTTACACGTTAAATAAAAACCATCTTCGATAATGGCTAAAATTATAGCCAAAAACGCTCGAATAAACAAAACATTTGGGCCACGTGAAAAGCTACATAAAACTAAACCATAATACTTTGTCTGTCATTTTTAATGAAACCTGCATAAAAGAGAGATTGCTGCCCATATATATATATATATATATATATATATATATATATATAGCAATTTATAAAGAATTAATATTATGATATAAAAAAATTATTTTATGACTTCAAATCTATAGTATCGTGACCAACTCATGACAAAATATCGGGCACGTTCAGAATTACCGAAATCAAATGGCTATACAAGATTTTCGGAAGTATTTTTTTTTTCAATTTTGGACTAAAAGTCAGGTTGAGTTGGCGTGGTCGACTAACGCTGCGTTGGCACCCCCTACCAACCACCAAAGGCGTACGGAGACGCGTATTGTGCGACGATAACTACCGCGCACGCACGCCGACCGACCGAGCGAGTTAGCCAGCGTTGTTCGAATGCAGTAGCTGTTAGAATTGACTTTTGGATTGCGCCGGCAACTATTTGGACAAAAGACGCAAACGAGTGGGTATGTGTGGCCGTCGTCGGATGCATCCAAGCGACTAACCAGTAAGGTCGTACAGAAGACGCTCAGCTGTACGTGAGACAGACGAACGCCAGCACTTCGAATCGAAAATCTGCTAAAATCTTTAATAAACTGGTAATCGCTTCCTTAGAGTTATCTACTAAAAAATAACGTTTGAAGTACTATATATAACCTCTAAGTAAAATTTTTTAATGAAAATACCCTTATATTAAGCTATAGTAATAATAATCTAGAAAAACATTAAAAAATCTTAAATCAGCACTTAAACCAGAGTAACCATAATTATTCCAATAATGAAAATAATAATACAAATTTATGTAATTGTCGAAATCCTAACAATTGCCCACTTGAAAATAGATGTCTAACAAATTTTATTGTTTACCAATGTACTATACCATTTAATGAAAACCCGGTAAAAACATTTAACTTCTTTCAAAAATAATACGTATCGAAACCAAACATTTCTTTCTGCGTATTTTTAGTACTTAAAAGAAACAAATATAATCCTCAAGGTAAAATGAAAAATTCTGACAAAAACAAAAAAAAAACAAGAATCTGTAAACCATTCTATGATATCTGCCCTCTGTGCCTGAATGAAAAGCTGCATATTATAAAGTTTTCTAAAAATAAAGTACTACTAAACCATAGAAATGAACTGACAGTATTATGTAAACACCTTAAATATTTCTCTTTAAAATTGAATTAATTATAATGTTCATTCATAATTTATGAACAATATTTGTTTGTTACTCATAACTCCATTATACTTTAGTATACCATAACCTAAAATATTTAGCACTTTTTACAAATACAGCAGCATAAAAGTTAAATTTTTAAAATATCTAAAATCTGACCTGCTGTCAATGATTTATGTCAACACATTCGAATAATGTAGATTCATAATATGTATCTTTCTCAGACAAATTAAAAAGTGTCATTTTGTCATTACATAAAGCAACATTTCCTGCATGCGACCTAAATGTTCATTTTCATACTTCATCTTAATTCTCACTTTTGACTGAGTAATACAGACACGCCTATAGTGACATTGTTTAAATTCTTCCAACCATTCGCCTTATCGTTCTGAATAACCATGACTTCATTTTGTATTTCCTAAATTAAATCATTTTCACCATTTGGTTTTAAAATATTACCTGAAGAAAAACAATAATATTCTGAAACAAGAAAATTTTGTGTAGCGATATAATGCTTTTATGAACTATTGTAATAGCAAAATTACAATATTAAGCTCTACTCTGTATTGAGCACTTTTATAAAAGTAAATGCAATAGTGGGTTCTTAATAATCTGTCTTTCACTTCCTTATAATATATATATATATATGTGTGTGTGTGTGTGTGTGTGTGTGTGTGTGTGTGTGTGTGTGTGTGTGTGTGTGTGTGTCAGTACTTTTACTTTTTCTTTTTAATCCACTACAAAGTGTACATTTTGTTTCGACATTGAAATTACAATGTCTCATCAGGTGGTGAGTTTAATGTTTAGGACGTTGTAAATTTTTCTTCGTTCCTTATTCACTTGGATATATATATATATATATATATATATATATATATATATATATATATATATATATATAATACAAATATAAAGTTTGTTATATATATATAATGCAAATATAAAGTTTGTCACTTATTGGTGTTATGTGGCCTGTCTCACCTTCTTTGGTTTTCAAACTGCTCAATTCCCGGAGCTGGATCGATAGATCTATCACCTCGGGCCACACCCAATCTTATCCCACGTTGTGTTTTGATTTGATCCTAAGACGGGTGAAGCCGAATAAACTTCAGAAACAGCAGCAAATGAATTCGTTTGGGCTAAAGAAATCACAAAAAGAAAAAATATATCTTCATAAAAAAAAAAAAACTTTATATCTTCGATTCTTGGTACAGGCTTAATCGTTCCAGCAGTCGAACTTTATGTACTTCATGCAGACAGCTATCTTCCTAACCCACGTCTAAAGTTGAAATGTAACATTTCGGCTGGTTCTGTTAAGTTTGGCACAGGGTTCGAGTCGGAGTTCTTCTTAAGCAGGTATTCACGCGATGTCAGACAGCGAGGTATCTCGTCTTAATCACAAATCTATTTGACCAAATTTCTCCGAAACTCTCTTTGATCGCTTCGGGCCCACGATTATATGGATTTACACTCAAAACTGGGGTGGGGCATAGCCGGTCTGGGGAAATCGGTGAATTAATTCCAATAAAGGTATCTCTGTTCTCTGCCTTTCAAAGATTAATTATCTTTTTCAATTCAGGATTTTTTTCTTTCTGTGAGTAGCAGTCACATCGATCAGCTCAAATGAACTCCTTCCTTTCTTCATTGATATCTCACACCTTCAAATGCGTGTAAGACTTCCCCGCCTTTCTTAGTTTTACACCTCTGCTCACTATCAACCAGCCCTCCTTCGACTGATATGATTCGTCGGTCTCAGATCGCATTTACTTGCGGTCCTTATTATTTCAAAGTTTCTTCTACGCAAGAAAAAAACTCTAATCCTCGGACAAAACCTTGCCAAATATTGCTCTCGATTTCTTAACAGGGTCATTAATTAAGTTTTTAATTCGCACAGAAATTCTTATTTCCGACCCTGTTTATAATGCAGTCTCGTTCGCCGTCAACTTCGGCTGGTCACTAAAAAGTTTTTATTATTTCAACTTTTCGCTTGTATAAAAGGCTCTGTGTTTTGGTAACTTGTACCAAAAGACAAAGTCATTAATCAATTGTCTATATTCGCCACATGGCCTCTTTTACACTCTGCCTCTTTTTGGGAACTTTCTTTAGGTTTTTGAGATTTCGCCTTTTTCTAACAAAACAGAAAACAATCTTCATTTCGTTTATCTGTATGTCTTTCCTTCTATTTTTTAACCCTTTAGCACTAAACTAGCATCATAGCCCAGCGCTGCCCGTGCAACTCAGAACATTTTTAATTAAATGATTAATCTTTTTCAATTTGGGGTTTACCTTTTCGTGAGCAGCATTCACAGGCATCGATCCACCCAAATCAACTCCTTCATTGGTATCTCATACTAATACCCGTCAAAGACGTGTACAAAATTCTCCGCCTTCCTTAGTTTTCTACTTCTGCTCGCTACCAACCAGTCCTCCTTCAACTAATTTGATTCGTCAGTCTCAGGTCACATTTACTTGCAGTCATTAATTAAATTATTATTTCAAAATTTCTCCTACGCAAGAAAAACTCTGGTCCCCGGTTAGAAACTTGCCAGATGTCTCTCTTGATATCTTAATCAGGGCCATTAATTACTCAACCCACCAAAATATCCATATTTAAAACCCTGTTCATAGTGCAGTCTCTTTCGCTATCAGATTCGACTGGTCACTAAAAAGTTTTATTATTTCAACATTTTACTTGTATAAAATCTCTTTATCAAACCATGTGTTTTGATAACTTGTACCAAAAGACAAAGTCATTAATCAATTGTCTATATTCACCACATGGCCTCTTTTGCACTCTGCCTCTCAGTGGGAACTTTCTTTAGCTTTTTGAGATTTCACCTTTTTCGAACTAAACAGAAAAAATCTTCATTTGGTTTATCTGAATGTCTTTTTACTTGTACAAAATCTCTTCATCAAACAATATGTTTTGGTAACTTGTACCAAAAGACAAAGTCATTAATCAATTGTCTATATTCGCCACATGGCCTCTTTTGCACTCTGCCTCTCCGAGCGAACTTTCTTTAGCTTTTTGAGATTTCGCCTTTTTCGAACTAAACAGAAAAAAATCTTCATTTAGTTTATCTGAATGTCTTTTAACTTGTACAATATCTCTTTATCAAACCATGTGTTTTGATAACTTGTACCAAAAGACAAAGTCATTAATCAATTGTCTATATTCACCACATGGCCTCTTTTGCACTCTGCCTCTCAGTGGGAACTTTCTTTAGCTTTTTGAGATTTCTCCTTTTTCGAACTAAACAGAAAAAATCTTCATTTAGTTTATCTGAATGTCTTTTAACTTGTACAATATCTCTCTATCAAACCATGTGTTTTGATAACTTGTACCAAAAGACAAAGTCTTTAATCAATTGTCTATATTCACCACATGGCCTCTTTTGCACTCTGCCTCTCCGTGGGAACTTTCTTTAGGTTTTTGAAATTTCTCCTTTTTCGAACTAAACAGAAAAAATCTTCATTTAGTTTATCTGAATGTCTTTTTACTTGTACAAAATCTCTCTATCAAACCATGTGTTTTGATAACTTGTACCAAAAGACAAAGTCATTAATCAATTGTCTATATTCACCACATGGCCTCTTTTGCATTCTGCCTCTCCGTGGGAACTTTCTTTAGGTTTTTGAAATTTCGCCTTTTTCGAACTAAACAGAAAAAGTTTATTTTATCTGCATGTTTTTTTCTTTTTTGGCACCAAATAGTGTTACAGTTACGTTCAGCATAACGACTCCATAGTTTCGTCGACGGACCCTTCAGCAATCACTTTGTGTCCTTCTTATGAGGTATAGATGCCTCCCCCAAAAGCGTTACCTTAAGTTTAAAATTGAAATCTAATAGAATAAATTTAATAATATTTTCAAAAAACAAAATATTTTGTTAAATTTCAAATCTTACCTCTCCGCATTATATATATATATATATATATATATATATAGTCATCCGCAGACAGATCTGTTTGGTTATATCACAGCTCATCATTACGGTTAGACAACCGATTGTTTTTTACCCAGGATTGAAACCCAACCGAATTGGCGTCAGTCGGCTGTTCTACCCATGATCTATGGGCGCTCGGTAGAAGAAGGCAGACATTTTAGCGTGTATATTATCATTATACACACGCCCAATTGCTGAGAGTGTTCTAATTCATTGCTGAATAAACGCTGCGTAGATGCTGGAGTAGCTACTTTTTTTCAAAGTCTACCATTCTTCCAGAGTGCTCAATCAGGGTGTGAGAGCGTAAATAGTCATCCGCAGACAGATCTGTTTCTCTGTATCACAGCTCAACAGTACGGTTAGACATCCGATTGCTTTTTACCCAGGATATATATATATATATATTAATCATATCACCCCGAGCAAGGCGGTAACGCCACTGATGTGCAAGGGGCTACGTGAGAGTGAAAAGATTTGGAAAAGAGAAAGCCGGAAACCACATCCTAAATAGGGAACAAGGGATGAGACTCTACACCTGTACAATAGACGTGGGTGGAGTGTGAACCGGGCGATAGTTTAGTCTATCTACTCCAATTGAGAAAAAAAGAAAAAGAAAAAAAGAAAAAGAAAAGTGAAAAAATTGGAAAAGAGAATGCTGGAAACCATATCCTAAACAGGGAACAAGGGATGGGCCTCTATACCTGTACAATAGACGTGGGTGGAGGGTGAACAGGGCGATAGTTTAGTCTATCCACTCCAACTGAAAAAAAAAAAAAGAAAAAGAAAAGTGAAAAGATTGGAAAAGAGAAAGCCGGAAACCACATCCTAAACAGGGAACAAGGGTCGCTTGCCGATTAAGCACTATGGAGAAATGGCGGGTTTTCTCAACAGTAGCTACTCACCGCTATATACGCATCGTTCATTCAGTAATGAATATGAACACTCTCGGTTACTGGCGTGTGTTTACATTGTGTATATAACACGCTAAAATCTACCTTCCTCCACTGAACGTTCATCGCTTAGTGGTAGAATCGCCAACTGATGTCATTTAAGTCGGCATTCAATCCTAGCTAGAAGTAATCGGATGTCTAACCGTACTGATGAGCTGTGATACAGCGAAACAGGACTGTCTGCGGATGACTGCTTACGCTCTCGCTTGCCAATTGAGCACTATGGAGAAATGGTGGACTTTAACACCAGAAGCTACTCACCGCTATTTATGCATTGTTCATTAGATAATGAATTTGATTATTCTCGGCTACTGGCGTGTGTTTACATTGTGTATATAATACGCTAAAATCTACATTCCTCCACCGATCGCCCATAGCTTAGTGGTAGTATCGCCGACTAATGTCTCGTTCTTTAAGTGTTGATCAGACTAAGTTTATGTTTACGTTGATACGATTACGCATGCGCATTTGCAGAAGATAGACACTGAATTTTAAAATTAAAATTATTTTTTAGTAGAATTTTTTTTAGTATGTACAGGAAGTGGTTAAAGAAAGCGGAAAGAAAGGACTACATATCAACTACAAGAAAACTGAATCTTTTATAAGCTGTAGTTCCCACTTTTCACTCGATGCGTCATCTATTTTTTTTCCAGGCAAATTGTTTATTATTTTCGAATTATTATTATTTCTTTTGGACATTGCCTTTCCATGGTTTATATTCTCTGACCTTGAATAAGGCTGCTTACAAAAACACACCCACATTCTTTCAATGAAACGATGGTGTTGCATTCTTCATTTTCCAAAAATAATATTTATTTTAATGTAAATACATTTTTGTCTTTATATTTCCTGACCTGGGGAACAGTTGTCTGTCGCCTGTCACCCGATGGCTGCATTCTTGATTTTTCAAAACAATATTCATTCAATGTAAACATTCTTCTTACTTTCCAGCCTGCATTTCTTTATTAAAGAATATTTGTTTAATGTAATTAGACTTTTGAGCGAAGTGTGATCATAGCATAAAACATTACCTGCAGTATATCGACTCTAGAATTTCACAGGCGGATCATCCAGTAATCACTTCATCCACTCTTCAGAGGTTAACATAGAGAAAAACAGGAAAAATAAAATGAGAAGGAAGGAAAATAGGGATAAAAAAAACTAAAAGAAAGAGTTGGATGGGTTTAATGATGATTACGAAGGTGTTTAGATTGATCACTAGTGATGCCTCTATTCATCTTCTCACAGGGACTCAAACTCAACACAGAGGCGTACATCAAGTGCCCTGAGAAGGTAGTGCTGCCCTGGGTTAAGAGGGTGGCTGCTAGAAG
>JBBBDQ010001759.1:1505000-1577500 GCA_037127315.1 Ascarosepion bandense | reverse complement strand
GGTAGTGTATATATATATATATATATATATATATATATATATATATATAAATCACTGTAAATTTTATTTTTAGTGGATACGCCTATTTCAGTAGACACCAAAGTAGGCGTCTTCTCAAATAGGGATATCCACTAAAAATAACGTTTAAATTGATGAAACTATGTCAGATTAACAAGCTTTAAGAAATCAATTACTTCTTCTTTAGAAATTGCTTTGTTTACGTTTATTCGAAATCAAGTAGTTATGAACATCCGGAAATGCTAACGAGAAGATTTTATTAAAAGGCCCGAATATTTCGACCGGTGGACGAAAATAAAAATACCGTTTCAAAACTAAAAATAGCATCTACTCAAAAACTATAAAATAACAATTAAATGTCGGAATAATAAATCTTGGAAAATCCATTATATATATGGCATATAAAAATTCATTTCTTTTTTAAAATATCGAATGGCCATTTCGACGAGTAAATTTAACCACTTATCTCGTCAGCGAAACCAAAACATTACTGGATATATATATATAATGCGAGATTTGATCAAAAATCATAGTGACTGCTGCTATGGTCACGAAGATAAAGTACTCGGAATGAAGCTGCTAGGTACAGATTGCTCTTCAACTCTGCCGAGGATACACACTAATTTATAACGTTCTCACTCACGTAATTTAAGCAGTGTGTGGAAGGAAAGTGTGCAGAGTGTGGTCGTCTGACCACGCCACATAGGTGTGCTGCAGCTTTTGGCCAAGCACAGCATTTCCCACGTTCCATAATCACCATATTCCCAAGATTTTGCTCCATGCCATTTCTTCTTGATTCCGAAAATCAAATTCCACTTGAAAGGAACCACATTTCAAACTTCGAGAAAACAATAGAGACTGCTATTAGGCAGCTGCTTGCTATCCCTTGAAAAAGCGTTCTAAGATCGCTCCCATCGGTGCTGGATAAAGTGTGCGGATTCAGAAGGGAACTATTTCAAAGGAGATTAAATGGCGAATTGATATGTGCTGTAGTTTTCTTTTTATAGCATTAGTTCAGATAATTTTCGATTAACTCTCGCATATATATATATGGAACAATATGATATATCTTCTTCTATGTACTTTGTTCTTTCAGGGCGTAAGCGATCATGGCCTTCCACGTCTCCCTCTCCTTGGTGTCTCTTAGCCCACTTTCTCCTGTAACGTGTCGCAGCCCCCGTTCTGTTATCCACCATCTCAGGCTTCAAATACATTATCCGCTGCTTTCCTTTGTCTCTTTTTCCTTCTATCTGGCCTGTTAGTGTCAGGTTCTCGTTGGACATTGGCACGAAAGACTAAAACACAATAGTTCTTACCAGGTAAAGCGAAACCGTAGACTGAAAGAAAAATGAATGTATATAAGTCAAATTTTGATTTCCTGGTATCGATATCAAATAAGTTTTTTTCGTCGTAAACTGAATTTTGAAGGCTAAATAAGTCCTCTGAGTAAATGGTATCATGGCTGAGACTAAGAACTACAATTATACCTACTTAGAGCCAAACCCGAAGCAAAAACTAAAATAAAAGGGCTGAAAAAAATACAGACATACAGATAAACAGACACACACACAAACATCTTGCCATTTATATATATATATATATATATATATATATATATATATATATAATAGATTTTCTGCACTATTGTAAGAACTGCAACCTTGAAACTTCTGAAATATCATACTGATACCAAAGAGCCAACTGGGACTCGTTCAGGGACTTCCTCTGCGACGTCCCCTGGAACAACGTCTTCGATCTTCCTGTCGAAGACTGTGCCTCCGAAGTCTCCTCTTGGGTTAAGGCTGGCATCGATGCTTTTATCCCGGCCAGGAAATTCCAACTAAAACCAAATTCGTCCCCCTGGTTCTCACTCGCTTACTCGGCCGCCATTGCCCACCGGAACCATTTCTTCCGGCTCTATCGAAGCTGCTCGTCGAACCAAAACAGGCGCCTTTTCACCTCAGCACGTAAAAAAGTACTGAACGAAGCCAAGAGGGCGTTTGCTACCAGAATTAGGCAACGCACAGCATCCTCTAAGTTTGGCTGCAAAGATTACTGACGTCTCTGCAAAAGCGTGCTCAGCAGGAACAAGACTTCAATACCCCCACTAATCAATGAATTTGAAGTTCTCACCTCCCCAGCCGACAAGGCTGAATGCTTTGCCCGTAGATTCTCAACCAATTCGACACTGGACTCGTTAGGAATACCTACACCAGACTTCCCACCCAGAACTAAGGCTCAACTAAATAACGTTCACATTAAACCCTCGCTGGTCGCAAAGATAATTGCACAACTTGACCCACACAAAGCGAGTGGCGGTGACGGAATCCCAGTCATAGTACTGAAGAAATGTGCCCCCAGAACTCTTCTCTGTCCTCTCTAAACTCTATAACCTCTGCCTATCTGCTTCCTGCTTTCCTGCCTGTTGGAAGTCCTCCTGCGTAGTTCCTATATTTAAGAATTCTGGCGAACCCTCAGACCCCGCCAATTACCGTCCTATTAGTCTCCTTCCAATCTTTGGCAAAGTTTTCGAAGCCATTATCAACGCCGAGGTGATTCAGCATCTTATGGCCAACGGGCTTCTCTCTGACAAACAGTACGGGTTTCGCTTCACCAGGTCTACTGCTGATATGCTAACGACCATTACCGAGTACATATACCAGGCACTCGACAAGAATGGTGAAGCCCGAACCGTTGCCTTGGATATCTCCAAAGCATTCGACAGGGTCTGGCATGCTGGCCTCTTGTGCAAACTGCGGAGCTATGGGATAACTGGACATCTGTTTGACCTCATCCAATCTTTCCTCTCTAACCGCACATTGAAGGTGGTATTAAATGGGCATGCCTCCCAAAACTACCATACGAACGCGGGCGTCCCTCAAGGTTCCATCCTAGGTCCACGCTCTTTCTGATCTACATTAATGATCTCCCCGACACCATTAGATCCCAAGTTGGCATGTATGCCGACGACACAACAATCTACTCTCGCATCGATCAGAAACCAGGTCTGGACGACAAAGTGAACCTCGCTGCCGTACTTGAAAGGGACCTCCAATCCGTAGTGACCTGGAGTAGGAAATGGTTGGTAAATTTCAATGCCTCTAAAACAAAGCTGTTATCAACTAACCACCATAGACAATCGCATCTACCTCCCATTAGCATGGGACAGGCTAGCCTCCCAGAGAGTAAAATACTACGCCTCCTTGGCCTTACACTCTCGGCGGACCTCAAATGGAATGACTATATTGAATCCATTGCCAAATCTGCTGCTATGAAAGTCGGCTCCCTGTGCAGGGCCAGGAAATTTTTCCCACCTGAATCTATTCTGCACATATACAAATCTACCATTCGCCCGTGTGTTGAATATTGCTGCCATATCTGGTCGGGTGCCCCTGCTGCTCTCCTTGGGCTTCTTGACAAAATACAAAGGAGGATCTGTAACGTGGTTGATACTGACTTGGCAGACCGGCTGCAGCCGCTCTCTCACCGGCGTGATGTGGCTTCCCTGTGCCTCTTCTACAAGTACTTTCATGGCTTCTGCTCCAATGAGCTTAGATCACTGGTGCCGCCTAAGCACGAATTTACACGAGATACTAGATTAGTAACTAGGTCCCACCCTTTTACAGTTAAACAAATAAGATGTAACCGTAAATTCTACTCCAACAGCTTCTTTTCTCGCGCTACCCGCCTGTGGAACTCCCTTCCACAAGTCTGCTTTCCCGACAGTTACAATCTCCAGGTGTTTAAATGTAGGGTCAATAGACACCTCCTATCACACTAACTCCCAACTATTCTCACAACACTCTCATCTACCCAACCCTCATTCTCAGTATCCTTACCCGCCTATCACCCACCCTCTGACATTTCCTATATTTAATCAGCCTTTCTCCACTCTACGTAGCCCCCTGCGCCGTAGTGGCAGTGACATGCCTTGCTCGGGGTGAAACACTTATAAAAAAAAAAATATATATCGTTTCTTATGTCTTTGTCTATGAGTGTATCAAATTTGATTAAAATCGGACCACTCCTTCTATAACCCGATTTTTTCGATTATTGATATTTATCGGGGGTACCTCGACACAAACCTAGCTAAGAACACTCGCAGACGCTTATAGTACAACTGTGTAAATTTTCAAGAAAATCGGTTCAGCCGTTTCGGAGTCTATATGTAACAGACACACATACACAGAGACACACACACAGACAAAGTTCCATTTATAAATAAGTTTAGATTTTTCATTCTTTCGTTTACTTTCTTTCATTTTTTACAGATCATTCTTCACTTTACGTTCTTAGATTCTTCATTGTTCTCTTTTTCATCCATTCCTTTTCATTCCTCCCTTCCTTCCTTTACTTTAGTTTTCATTCCGCCCTTTCTTTCATTCTTTGCTTTTCATTCCCTTTTTCTTTCATTCTTTACTTTTCATTCCTCCCTTTCCTTAGAAAGCATAGTGCTTTTCGCGTATTTCTTATTTGTAAGGATGTTTTGTAGTTTCTTTGTTTCCTGGGTCCTTCTGTTACGCCTATGTATACTTTTTACTCATTATCTGGTGATTTTACCGTCGCTTCGTATATTGCGTTGTTTTGTAAACAGTTACCGTTTAAGGGTCATTAATTCCTTATTCTGTAGTTACACGTGGGTTTGATTTGTTCGGGTATGTTGATAGTTTTTCTGTTTTGTTTTTTCCATTATTTGTGCCATGTTCTCAGTACAACTGTAGCTGATTTTCACCGTATTTTTGTTTAATATTTTGTGGAGGGTGGTTGATTCCGGGAAGTTTTTATGTACGAGTTTCAAGAATAAGTATACTTATTCTTGAAACTCTTACATATAAACTCTTATAAACTATTACATATAAACTCTTATAAACTCTTATAAACTCTAACATATAAACTCTTACATATAAATTCTCGTCTTAGTTACACAAAAATCTTTTTCAACAGATATATTTACC
Source organism: Ascarosepion bandense (assembly GCA_037127315.1). NCBI lineage: Eukaryota > Metazoa > Mollusca > Cephalopoda > Sepiida > Sepiidae > Ascarosepion > Ascarosepion bandense. Next base: position 1,572,527 of record JBBBDQ010001759.1, on the reverse strand, counting down.
AAAATTACACAAGAATATCTTGAAATATTAAAGAGTAAATTTATTCAATAAAATTGCCATTGGCTTCAGCCACGGCCTCCAGACGACTTCAGAATCTCCTGCAACTTTTGGGGGAGGTCTCCCTGTTTAAATGGGAGGATGCTGCCATAATTCTTCCCTTCATTTCATCTTTGGTGTTACAAGGAGTTTTGCTGATCTCCTGCTCAACTGCGCCTCACGCATAATAATCAAGAGAGTTAGGTGGCCAGGTGTAAGGAGTAATGTAGTCGCAAGAATTGTCTGGGTCCACCTGCTTGTGTGGCATGGTGCAGAGTCCAGTTGCCAGATATAGGGTCTACCAGTAGCGCCACTCTCTTGACTCAGGGTAGCATTAGCACTTCAAGACACTTGATGTAAGCCTCCATGTTGGGTCTGAGGTCTTGTGGGAAGATGAATGAATGCATAAAGTCGCCATCATTAGTGATTACTTCAAACACCTTCGTAATCACCATTAGACTTATTTAACTCTTTCTGAATCCTCTGCATTGTCCTCAGATTGACACACAAACTTTCTGAAATGCTCGTATCGAAGCTTCTGGCACTAATACCAAGCAGTATAGCATGTCGTTTCCAAATTTCTGGCTGGTTAATTGCTTCATGGTGCTTTTTCTCACAACCCTTGTTTCCTGTTTAGGATGCGGTTTCCGGTTTTCTCTTTTCCAATCTTTTCACTCTCTTTTATTTTTTTTTTTTCAATTGGTGTAGATAGACTAAACTATCGCTCGGTTCACACTCCACCCACGTCTATTGAACAGCTGAAGAGGCCCATCCCTTGTTCCCTGTTTAGGATGTGGTTTCCGGTTTTCTCTTTTCCAATCTTTTCACTCTCTTTTATTTTTTATTTTTTTTTCAATTGGAGTAGATAGATTAATCTATCGCCCGGTTCACGCTCCACCCACGTCTATTGAACAGCTGAAGAGGCCCATCCCTTGTTCCCTGTTTAGGATGTGGTTTCCGGCTTTCTCTTTTCCATTCTTTTTACCCTTACGTAGCCCCCTGCGCATCAGTAGCGTTATCGCCTTGCTTGGCGTGATATGATTAAAAAACAAACAAAAAAATTGGTACCCAAATGACCCTACTATACTGCCCAGTTGACAAAATCACAAACAAATAACGTGCATACGCGACGCGAAATTAAAAATATTAAATGACGACAATTTACTCTTCGCATTCTCTCTCTCTCTCTCTCTCTCTCTCTCTCTCTCTGTTGACTAAATGTTTAGTTTCGGGGTGAATGGAAATGCAGATAGATTCGCCTAAAGCCAGGTTCACACTCCTCCTTGGTCTTTTGAACAGGAGTGGAAGTTTATCCCTTCTTCCCTGTTTAGGATTGGATTCGCGCTTCTTTCAAAAGGTTTATTTTTTATTCTCTGTTACTCGCCGTAGCCTCATGCATTTTAGTGGCATCATCGCCTTGCTTAGGGTGAATCGATTAAAGCACCAGAAAAAGTATGTGTTGTAGTAGTGGTAATCTCAATAGGCAGTGATGTATAAAATCTTAAACTTTGTTTAACTCGTTCAAATTTTGTTAGTGCTAGCATTCAGTCAATCAATTAACACCGTAGTTTTTGACTGCATGAGGTTTAAGTCAGGCTCGAAAACAAAACAAAAAAAAAATGGTTAATAAACCTTCAGTCAGTTAAATGTCATACGAGATACACACTTGGTCGATCATGTCTCAAAAGAAGCATGACTAACCGGGCAAAAGATTTTTCTGCAGTAGGTTGCTATTACATTCTACGGTAGACTAATTGACAACCAAGGCTATTTGGTCAATCGCTGTAAGGACTAGGGAACCTTTTCCAATGTTATTTGCGCGTAAGGGAATGTAACAAATTCAACTGGATTCGAACTCGACTCCCTGATTTCTCGTTACGAGCCAATATCCACTGCACCACAACGTACATTTTACCCACTTTAATTTTTTTTTAATCGTTTCACCCCAAGCAAGGCAGTACCGCCACTGATGCGCAAGGGGCTACATAAGAGAATTAAAAGTTTATACAGGAGGAGAGTAAAGATAAAGACGAACCAGTTACTCGGGTGTCAGAGAAAGGGCAAGAGAAGGATGTGAACACAGGTTTGACGACAGTTGCGAAGGTAGAGAGAAAGGAAAAGAAGATACACGGGATGATGTAGAAATGGCAAGAGAAGGACTGGAGTCAAGTGAATAAGAGATGGGAATTGACATTGCATTTAAGTTCTTGGAGGTTGTAGCCGTCAGGAAAGTAAGTATACGGAAGGTAGTTTCACAGGCGGGGAGTGCGAGAAAAGAAGCTGATGGAGTAGAATTATCGGCTGCATTTGGTTGGTCTAACTTTAAGTGGGTAAAGGGGTATGGAGTATTGCAACCCAAGAGAGCGCTCCAGCCTGTCTACATCTTTCTTTCGTCGTCATCTCTTCAACACATCTTTTTTTTCTTTCTCTTTTCTTTCCATTTTTACATAACCCGTTACTTTTTCTTGTTTCACTCGTTTCTACACCCTTCCCTATTTTTCTTGCTTTTCCCAGTTCAGATATATGAAACTTAACAGATAGACAGTTTTTTTTTAATCGTATCACCCCGAGCAAGTCGGTAACGCCACTGAAGCGCAGGGGACTACGTAAGAGTGAAAAGATTGGAAAAGAGAAAGCCGGGAAACACATCCTAAACAGAGAACAAAAGATGAGCCTCTTCACCTGTTCAATAGACGTGGGTGGAGTGTGAACCGGGCGATAGATTAGTCTATCTACTCCAATTGAAAAAAAAATAAATGAGTAAATAAAAGAGTGAAAAGATTGGAAAAGAGAAAGCCGGAAACCACATCCTAAACAGGGAACAAGGGATGAGCCTCTTCACCTGTTCAATAGACGTGGGTGGAGTGTGAACCGGGCGATAGATTAGTCTATCTACTCCAATTGAAAAAAAATAAATGAGTAAAAATAAAAGAGTGAAAAGATTGGAAAAGAGAAAGCCGGAAACCACATCCTAAACAAGGAACAAGGGATGAGCCTCTTCACCTGTTCAAGTTAGATAGCTATAGTGTGTGTGTGTGTGTGTGTGTGTGTATTCAAAGCTGTTCTCGACGTGAACAGATACTACACTAAACTTTGTCAGACGTGACAGTAAGCTATACTTTAATTCTAGGCAAAGCACACAAATACTCCGAAGTATTTTCAAGCATACCGACTGTATGATCCCGTCGTTTTTGACGGGTACTATACTAGTAACAGGCCCGTCGTCAAGGGCAAGTGCAAGCGAAAGTTGCAGCCCCCACCCCCAGATAATCATTGGCTACCAACCTGTGTCTATGATGTGAACTAATTTTAGTGGAATAATTCTTACCCGCTACCCCTTGACTTAAAACACCCTAGCTACGGACCAAGGTTAGTTTGCGATTATTTCACAAAAGCCGCTTGTTTCCATCATAGTTTTCTGTTTCGTTTGTCATTCGACTGAATGTAAGTTTTGAAGTAGTTGTATAAATCCTGCCTATGATATCACGAAAATTACATAAAACAACTGAAGGGTGGAATACTTGCAATATGATTGTCTAGGGTGAAGTGGGTTTCTTAAGGCTCACACACATACACACACACACACACACACACACACACACACACATATATATATAGAGAGAGAGAGACAGGTGGGAGAGAGAGAGAAGGAGAGAGAGAAAGAGAGAGAGAGAGAGACGCACGCGGGTTCGCATCCTGTCGGAAATCATGAGTTTTTTCTTTTTAAGATGTCTTTTAATATCTAGGCCGGTAGACAAACTGTTTGTGTTTCATAAGTAAACGGAGCAACTACTAAAATGTTTAAATAATAAAATCTGGCGATTTAATTGATAAATAAATAAAGATCCATGACTTCTTCATATATATATATATATATATATATATTTTAAAAAATTATTTATGTTTCTGTGCGCGTGTGCGGCTCGTGGCTAAACTATGCGAGCATTTCATGTACAAACTTTCACATAAGAGAACAAAAAATCTCAAACTCTCTTTTTTCAGCTTTTGCACAAATTCATATAAACGACTATAATACTTTAAGTGCCTCTTGCTTGACGTTGTGCCAGACTTTACTATTTCGGTATTTCTGAAATCAGAAAAATGTAATGCTATTGAAAAGTCTTATGTACTTGTAATATGAAGCCTGGTAAAAAAAAAATTGTATAGATTCAACACTTTTTTTTGAGGGGGTGAGGGTAAGGCTGGGTGGGGATGTTACTCGTGAGTCAAATTCTAACAAATGATTATTATAGTTTTTTTTTCCTTCTTTTTCTTCTTCTTGTCTCTTTCTTTCTGTCTTTCTTTCTTTCCCGTTCAGGCTTCTTACAAGTCTTTGCGCTGAAAGTAAGCAAGGCTGTTACAGAACCTGGTGACCCTGTGCTTTTGTGAGAGCAGGGTGGGGTGCGTCGAGTGACGCCTCCTACTTTGGCTTCTTTTCCTTTCCCCCACCCTTATCTCGAGATCACTCACTTTCATTTTTCACATATTCCTTTTTGGCTCACTTTCTCTTCCCTCTCGTATTCTTTTGTCTTACTCTCCCGACCCACGACTTCTTTCGTTCTTTCTTTTTTCCTTGTTTCTTTCTTTCACCTGTATTTTTTATATTTTTTCCTTCTGTTTTATCTTTCTTTCTTTCTTTCTTTCTTTCTTTCTTTCTTTCTTTCTTTCTTTCTGCTGTTTTTATCTTTCTTTGTTGCTTTTTTTCTCTTTCTTTCTTTAGTATTTTCACTGTTCTTCATCTTTCTTTCTACTGTTTTTCTTTCTTTTCCATTCTTTCTTTCTTTCTTCACATGTATTTATCTTTCTTTCTACTGTTTTTATCGTTTTTCTTTCCTTCTTTCTCTCTTTATTCTTTCATTCTCTTGTCTTTTGTCTTTCCTTTTTTTCTACTGTCTTAAAATCTTTCTTTCTTTATTTCTCGTCTCTTTTATCTTTCTTTTTGTTGTTTTTATTTTTCTTTCTTTCTTTTTTCATTCTTTTATTCTCCTGTCTTCTATCTTTCTACCGTTTCTTTCTTTTTTCTACCCTTTCTTTCTTTCTTTCTTTCTCCTGTATTCTATCTTTCTTTCTACTGTTTTTTTATTTTTATTTTTTCTCTTTTTATTTCCTTATCTTTCTGTTCTTTTATTTTTCATTCTTTCTTTCTTTTTTACTTCCACTTCTTTTCTTCTCGCGTTAGAGAATTTCTCCTTCTCTATCATTTTTTTATAGCTTTCATTCTTTTCTTTCTCTTCTCTTTTTTTTAGTCTTTTATCCTTTTTAATTATTTCTTTTCGTCTTTCTCTTCTCTATTTCATCTTTTTTTTCATCTATTTTTATCTTATTTTTAATCTCTCCTCCCCCTTTTATTTTTTCTCTTTTTTTTTTTGCCGTCTTTCCTCTCATGAGCGATAATCCCTCATACCACTACCATGACTCTCCTTCCCTTCACCCGCCAAATTCACTCCCTCTTTATTCCTTTACCCTCGTTTTTTCCTTCCTCCCACTTACTCTGATTCCATATTCTTTTTCTATCGACTCAATACTGCCACTATCTCTTAACAGACCAAGCACCAAGATTGTTATTACTACTACGACTATCACTACGACTACTACCAACACAGCTAATGCCAATAGTTTCAACATTACTAATACTACTACTACACCCATTATCTTTAAAATAAACTATTGAAACTACTACTCCTCTTCCCCTATCATTATGTCTGCAATTTTTTTTATTACTACTACTGCTATTATTACAATAATCACTGCTGCTATTACAATCATGGCTATGATCATGGCTAACCTTACTATTACTACTACTACAACTATTTTTACTGCTACTACTACTGTTAAGCATCCCGACTCTTGAAAGCTACTACTAGTGCTACTATTTACTACTTATCCACAACAACAACAACAGCTACTACTACTACTGCTACTATTATTACCACCACTCGACTGTCATCGCTATTTACGGCTCGCAAGGTTGGCTCAGTGGTAGAGAAAGGGGCAGGAGATTGAGATGTTTGGGTGGTATTCATCATCCCAAACCACGAAAAGCTGGTTACCGTTAGTTTTTAGGTGTTCTTTTGATTTTTACTGTTACAAAATCACCCGAGAGAAGGAAAATAAGAAAATTATCGCTTTTTTTTATATTTAAAAAAGTTGGGTTTTTTAAAATTTTTTGAAAGATTTTTATCTTAATTTTTTTTAATTAAAATAAAATTAAAAAGACATTTTAAATTTTTGATTGTCAAATAAAAATAATTAAACAAGGCAGGGGAAAAATCATCAGTAATTTTTTTAAAAAAGGGATTGGTTTAATAATTTAAAATTTATATATCAACCTATATATATCAAAATATATTTAGGTCCTAAATATATTTTTTTTTAAATAAGGAATAAGGATAGTGCGCTCTTTAAAAATAAAAACGATTGTTTATATTTGGTTATTTGTGTTTTTAGAAAAGGGGTCAGTAGTTGTGCAGAAAATATATTGGGATCAACTGGGTTAAAAAAAAGTAAAAAAAAAAAAAATAGAGCACATGTTTAAAAAAAAAAAAGAAAAAAAAATACCAAAAAATCAATAAATAATATACCCCTTCCTCTTTAGCGGTCAGTCTTGTCTTCGTGACTGTATCCGCAGTACAACGATGTCGCTAAATACTACCACTACAACTACTACAAGCATATACAACTACTGCAACTACTATATATTTACAAGCATGATGGTTTAGAATTATTACTTTCACTGCTACTACTACTATCAAAATTATTGCGACAATTACTACTACTACTACTACTACAGTTACTACTGCTACTGCTACTATTCTTCTAACTGCTACATACATTCCTCCTCCTCCTCCTGCTCCTCCACCTTCTCCCTTTACACATTTGTCTCTATAGAGGTATAATTTTTTTCTCTATGGCATCATCATTTCCTCCCACTCCTTCATCAGCTTTATGTCTCTCTAATCGGCCTAATTCCAGCCCCTCCCTTTCTCTTACTTTCTCTCTTTCTCTTTCTGTCTTTCTCTCCTCTCTCCATTTCTTTGAATTCGACACTCTTATTCTTATACCCTCTCTTTATTTGCTTTCCTTGCTATTTTTCTCTCACTCACTCACTCACTCACTCACTCACTCACTCACTCACTCACTCACTCACTCACTCACTCACTCACACTCTCTGTCTGTCTGTCTGTCTGTCTGTCTCTCTCTCTCTCTCTCTCTCTCTCTCTCTCTATATATATATATATATATATATATATATTTCTAATACTTTTTCTCCTCTCTGAATTGCTCTTTTTAGTTTTCTTTTTATCGGCTTTCGAACAAGGAAGACCACAACACCATTTTTTTGTCTCATATTTCAGAACAATTTTTTTTTTAAATAAAACTTTTTGACAGCAGTTAATTAATCTTTGTGAAACTAGAAAACATACACTTCAAAAAATAAAAGTAAAGAACAACCTCCTTTGCTTAAAAAATTTTCCCAGGAGTAGAAACAACTTCGAAAGTGGCTAGGAAAGTGCCAAAAATCCCACAAGCCAAGCAAGTATTCCCGGCAAATAAGGTCACGTGACCTAACATAGGAACAATGACGTTTTTCGACTCAATGGTTTGTTGTAGGCAGGAAAAGTTTCAAGTGAGGGCTTTGGGGTTTTGTTTTTTTTTTACTTTTTTAATTGTTTACTTTTTTTATTCTCTTTTTTTTTAAAGATATTTGTCCCCATATACACATCTTACCTTTCTTTTTTTTATTTCTCCTTTTTTTTTTTTTTCAATGAAAAAATATTGAAGCTGTCAAAAATATTTACTCGGATCAAAAAATGTAATTACAATAAGTAAAAAAAAATGACCATTGATGTTTTTTTCAAGATTTTTCAGGTTGGAAGGGTATCAGAATTTTTATTAAATTAAAAAAAAGAATTAAAGGCAAACTTTTAAAGCTAACCCATTTATAGACGGACACGAATTTCCTCTATAAATAAAATAAAATTTTATTTTTTCTCCTAAATTGACGACATCAAAAAAAAAAAAATCCTTGTCAAGGTTGAAGCTTTTACTTTTTCTTTTTTACTATCCGGACAATAAGTGGGAGTTTGCCCAAATAGTCACTTGCAGACTTCCTTCTTCAAAAGTTTCGTGCCTTATTGATGACGAGATATTTTTTATGAGCTATTTTTGGCGATAGGATACAGCACAGGGAGAAAAATGGATTCATGCCTTTCTCTAGCTTATCTCTGCGATGATTTAATCATAAAGTTGTTTCTACTTATTCCATTATTTGCGTTGCTTTAACCATCGTAATTCTTGCTTGATCATCTGGAATTTTTTAAGTAATGCAAATGTTCATCGCAATTCCTTTTACACAAATATTCCTATCTTTGTTGTTTAAGTCATTATATCTTGGTCGATGCACGACCCAGTCTTCCAGTTCTCATTCTCTGTGTGTTTACTGTTTAATAATAATAATAATAATAATAATAATAATAATAATATTGTGTCATTTTTTCATCATATTTCGATTTCTGCTTTGGTCTCACTACCAACCAAGTCTGCGGGGAGACCTAAGGCAGGTCGTGGCGTGTTGTTATGACTCCATTTCATGTTTTTCTATCTTCCCTATCATCCCTAGCATTACATAGATAAAGTTTTCCTTAGTGTGTGGGCTGTACTTAATAAGACAATTTTTTGTATATCTCTTAAGCTGGTGTTGCGGGGCTATCGACAGAAAAGGTGCCGTTAACCCCGCTGTGAGTTAAAGCAATACGATCAAATCAAGGACAACGAAATCGAGGGTTTATACGTTTCAACCAAGTTTTTATTTGCCTAAGCCGGCAAAATAATGTTTTACAGAAACTTCGTTGGGTCGCCGGTGCTGATTGATGGGATCGCTAGGTTCCAAGACGGTAAGCCGGTAGCTGGCTGGGTAGTACTGGTGCGAAGTTGGTCGTTGCAAATTCCGCTCCGGCTGTCTTTAGACGTACGGTCGTGAGTGTAGCCGGGATCTGCCTGGTGCGCCCGCTGTGTCTACTGCTCCTGCTGCTCAAGTAGGTTAGCCCTGAAAAGGGCTATTGCATATGTAGATGAAGAGCCCTTAAAAGGACTTGTGCATATCAGTACGGAAAGCCCTTAAAAGGGCTATATCAATGTAACAGAGAGTCCTAAAAAGGACTATTGTAGAGTGTGGCTGCCGCTGCTGGAGTTGGCTGCACTTGCTGGCGGCTGCTTCTGCCTGATGTGTCTGCCTGGTGCGTCAGCTGCTTGGTGCGTCTGCTGCTTCTGCCCGGTACGTCAGCTGCTTCTGCCTGCTTGGTGCGTCTGCTGTTCTTGCCTGGTGCTTCAGCTGCTTCTGCCTGCTTGGTGCGTCTGCTGCTTGGGGGCAGGTTAGCCCTGAAAAGGGCTATCGCATATGTAATTGAAGAGCCCTTAAAAGGACTTGTGCATAACAGAAACGGGAAGCCCTTAAAAGGACTAGATCTATGTAAACAGAGAGTCCTAAAAAGGACTGTTAGAATGTGGCTGCTGCTGCTGCTGGAGTTGGCAGGTTGGGCTAGGGACGGCTGCTGCTACTGCGTGACTGCTCCTGCTGGCTTCTGGCGGCTGCTGCTGGGCTGCTGGAATTTGGTTGCGGCTGCTGCTATGGCGAGTGGCAAAGTCGGCCAGGCGCTGGTGGTAGGGGGAGCACGTCGCTCGACCCCGGGTCCTTCTCCTCTTTTTGGTTGAGAAACATCGGCCATGTTCTGTCGGCTATGGTCTGCAACATTGCCGAGCTAGTAATCTCTTGTTTGGTTAGTAACAATTTCTCTCTCCACTTTCGAATGTACACATGGGTTTTGTTTGCACCCCATGTATATATAGATTAGTTTCAGAGTATTGTTTTTGTGTGCGAGCGCTTGTGTGTGTTTATACTTTGCTTTGTTGTTATTTTTCAGCGTTTTGGTCCCTGGAAATGCTGAGTCACCGGAAATTGATGGCCTCGCTTTCTTTTCCGGAGTGACGCGTTTTAGACATTTGAGCAGCCGGTCGTAGCTTCCGGCCGGGTGCGATAAGGCCCCCTTCCTAGAGGATTGATCATGATCAATTCACGAGAAAAAAAAACATACGATTTTAATTTTGCTGGAAAGTGGACTCTCCTACCTGATTTTGTTCGTATCTCTGGTGTGGTTACATCTTCCGTCGTTATTGGCAAGTTTGCGTCGGCAGGCGTTTCCTCTAGCCGAGCTGGTTTGAGTCGGTCGATGGAGACTGTGTGTTTTTCCTTGCCGCGCATGATTGTGACAACTTTCTCCGAACGTTTCAACACTTTGAAGGGACCTTGGTAACTGGGCGTGAGAGGTTTTTTTACGGAGTCGTTTCTGACGAAGACGAAATCGCAGCTATCCAGTTCCGGTGGTATGTACGAACTTGTGGTTTGTTGTCGTGGGGGAGTGTATGTAAGCTTGGCCATTCTGTGGCATAGCTCCTGCGCAAAGGAGCTCGGTGAGGTTGTGCACAAGGTCTGCGGGGTGTGGAAATATTGTCCTGGTAAGGAGAGAGGCATGCCGAACACGAGCTCTGCTGTTGAACACCCTAAGTCGGTTTTGAGGGTATTCCTCAAAGAGAGCATGGTCATGGGGAGGTTGTCGACCCAGTTTTGTATGTCTAATTTGGTTGACAATGACGCCTTTAAGGATCGGTGAAACCTTTCCACTAGGCCGTTTGCGCAAGGATGGTAGGCGGTCGTTTTGATGTGCTTGACGCCCAGAAGTTGGGAGAATTCTCGAAAGAGCGACGACTGAAACTGTGGTCCCCGATCTGTAGTGAGAACTCGGGGTACGCCAAAGTTTGTGATCCAGTTGGCGAGGATAGCTTTGGAGACTGCGGTAGCGGAAATGTCCTTAATCGGTACCGCTACCGGCCACCTCGAGAAACGGTCTATGATTGTTAGCAGATATTGGTACCCCTGGCACATTGGTAAGGGTCCGACGAGGTCCACGTGGATGTGACTGAAACGTGCGTCGGGTGTAGCGAATGTTCCAACTGGGGATTTTGTGTGCCTGTGCGTTTTGCATTTTTGGCAAGGTATGCAGGTTGTGACCCAATTCCGGATGTCTTGCTTCATATTAGGCCACACGAATCGATCAGCGATAAGCCTGACGGTTGCTCGCTTGCTCGGGTGGGATATATTGTGGAAATGGAGAAATACTGTTTTCCTGAGAGGTGGTGGAATGTATGGTCTCGGAGTATTAAGTGTGGTGTCGCAGAAAAGGGTTTTACTGCTAAATGGACAAGGGAATTCCTGCAGTTTCAATGAAGTTTCCTTAATGAGGTCGGGTATTGTTGTATCACCCTTTTGTTCGTCGGCTATCAGCTCCTGGCTCAAGATAGTGTTATCCATGGAGTTGACATCAGTTCTGGACAATGTGTCTGCGACAGTATTGTATTTCCCTTTTACGTGTTGAATGTCCGTCGTAAACTGAGAAATGTAGTCCAGGTGACGTGTTTCCCTGGATGTGTATTTGTCTGCGTTGACATTCATTGCGTTGGTCAGCGGTTTGTGATCTGTGAAGATCGTAAAGTGTCTGCCCTCCAGGAGATGTCGGAAATGACGGATAGACAGGTAGATGGCCAGGAGTTCCCGTGAGAAGGTACTATATCTTCTCTGGGTTGCGGAAAGTTTAGCCGAGAAGAAAGCTATTGGCTTTCTTACCATGTTTACTTGCTGCTCTACTACTGCTCCTATTCCAACGTCGGAAGCGTCGGTTGTGAGAAAGATCCTAGTTTCCGGGTCATTTTCAATAAACGAGAGTCTAGTGAAATTTCTCAGTGCTGTCTTCGCCGTTTCGAAGGCCTGCAAGGATTCTCCTTCTAGTCTGACTTGCTTATTCTTTCGTTCTATGAGGTTCGTCAGAGGGGAAAGAATTGTCGAACAGTCGGGGATGAACCTACGGTAAAAATTTATCATCCCGACAAATCGCCTGATTTGTTTCGTGGATGTAGGCGTGGGAAAATTTTTGATTGTGTCGATCTTCTCAGGTAACGGCGTGATTCCGTATGCGTCGATGTGATGACCTAAGAAGTTTACCTCCGATGCTCCGAAAATGCATTTGTCAATGTTTAGCCGAAGTCCGTAGTGTTCTATCCTGTGGAAAACTTCGTTTAGATGTTGTTTGTGCACCTTCGCATCCGTACTGGCTATGAGGATGTCGTCAATGTAAGCATATGCATACGTGAGGCCGCGCAGTACCTCGTCAATAAAACGTTGGAACGTTTGTGCTGCATTCCTCAGGCCGAAAGGCATCTTGACGTATTCAAAGAGGCCGAAGGGAGTGGTTACTGCAGTCTTTGGGATGTCCTCCGGAGCTATGGGGATTTGGTGGTAGGCTTTCGTTAGGTCTATTTTAGAGAAGACGCGTGTGCCTTGTAATCCTGAGGCGAAATCGTGTATATGGGGGACTGGGTAGCGATCAGGTATGGTCGTGGCGTTTAATCTTCTGTAATCGACGCATACCCTAAAGTCCGTGCTTCCTGGTTTGGGTACGAGATGTAGGGGAGAGGCGTATGGGCTGTCGGAGGGTCGGATGAATCCGTCCTTTAACATCTCGTTGAATTCCTTTTTTGCGTATTCCAGTTTATGAGGAGGGAGGCGTCGTGGATGGGAAAATGTTGGCTGTCCGCTGGTCTTGATATGATGCTGTGTTTGGTGCTTCTCCGGACCGGTGCCCGCGAGTGGCTGAATGATGTCTGGATATCTGTTCAGGATTTCGCTGTATTCTCGTCCGTGGTAGGCTGTTACGCTGATTCCTGTGGTGTTTTGTCGAGAGGGGGTGCCTTTGACAGAAATGTTTGTGGTGTTATCTGCTAAGGTTCTCGTATTCATGTGTACAGCTAGGTCGTAGTGAGCCAGGAAGTCTGCTCCAAGTATTGGCGTTTTTACGTCTGCTTGGGTGAAAGTCCAGGTAAAATCGCGCCGCATGCCAATATTGAGCGTCAGTGTCTTGGTGCCATACGTCTCAATCGCTGAACCGTTTGCTGCCTGGAGCTTATAGAGGGCCGCCTTTTGGTCATGTTTTCCTCTGTGGGGTATCACGCTGATGACTGCGCCTGTGTCCACTAAAAATTTAATGCGGTTTTTTTGGTCCCAAACGTAAAAAAGGCGGCTCTGTGTGTTTTCACCGGCGGGCTCTGCCGCTCCTACCTGCCGGTATTCTCGTTTCCCGAATTTGGCCTGGAACTGTGTTTGCAGGGTGCCGAGCAATGTTTTGCCCTATTACCAAATCTTTGATGGTACCAGCATAATTCTGAGTCGGTTCGTCGATCCCTGCTGGTACTCCGTGTTCTCCGTCGCCAATTGTTGGCTATCGGCTTCGGGTCTCTTGGTTTGCTGTTGAGGAGTAGACGTATGTCCTGTAGCTGCTGTTGCATTTCAGTTACCGTTTTTCGTAGATCCTCATCTTTTGTCGGTGTGTCGTCTGGGTACCGCATGGCACACACTCCTTGGTCCAGTTTTGCTGCGATACGGTCGGCGGAGTCTGCTACCTGGTCCAGTGGCGTGTTTTCCGCGATCGGCGCTAATATCTGTGTTATAGTGGTGGGCAGCTTGTCCATCCACAGTTCACGCAGAATAGATTCGTCCATCGAATGTTTTCCCAGTCGGCTCCTCATAAAGCGTAGGAGTTGTGAGGGTGTTCTGTCACCCTTGGTAACGTTGGTGAAAAGTTCGCGGAGTAGCTCCTCGTCCGTACGGCCGGTACGTTTTAGAACTGCGTTCTTTAAACAGGTATATGGCTCCTGCTCGGGTACATTTTCCAAGATGTCTACCACTTCGTCGACCACTGAAGGTGGCAGGACTTGCACTACGTAGGCAAATTTTGTCTGTTGCGACGATATCCTCCGTATCGAGAAGATTGCTTCGAGTTGAAGAAACCAATTTCTTGTGTTTTGGTGGTTGTATGGGGGTAGGCTTGAGGGCGGCATTGCTACGTTTATGGGAGCGTGCTGGTTCCACTCGTCTGTTGCCATCTTGATCGATCGTAAATATCAAACGTCGGCGGTCACCACTTGTTGCGGGGCTATCGACAGAAAAGGTGCCGTTAACCCCGCTGTGAGTTAAAGCAATACGATCAAATCAAGGACAACGAAATCGAGGGTTTATACGTTTCAACCAAGTTTTTATTTGCCTAAGCCGGCAAAATAATGTTTTACAGAAACTTCGTTGGGTCGCCGGTGCTGATTGATGGGATCGCTAGGTTCCAAGACGGTAAGCCGGTAGCTGGCTGGGTAGTACTGGTGCGAAGTTGGTCGTTGCAAATTCCGCTCCGGCTGTCTTTAGACGTACGGTCGTGAGTGTAGCCGGGATCTGCCTGGTGCGCCCGCTGTGTCTACTGCTCCTGCTGCTCAAGTAGGTTAGCCCTGAAAAGGGCTATTGCATATGTAGATGAAGAGCCCTTAAAAGGACTTGTGCATATCAGTACGGAAAGCCCTTAAAAGGGCTATATCAATGTAACAGAGAGTCCTAAAAAGGACTATTGTAGAGTGTGGCTGCCGCTGCTGGAGTTGGCTGCACTTGCTGGCGGCTGCTTCTGCCTGATGTGTCTGCCTGGTGCGTCAGCTGCTTGGTGCGTCTGCTGCTTCTGCCTGCTTGGTGCGTCTGCTGCTTCTGCCCGGTACGTCAGCTGCTTCTGCCTGCTTGGTGCGTCTGCTGTTCTTGCCTGGTGCTTCAGCTGCTTCTGCCTGCTTGGTGCGTCTGCTGCTTGGGGGCAGGTTAGCCCTGAAAAGGGCTATCGCATATGTAATTGAAGAGCCCTTAAAAGGACTTGTGCATAACAGAAACGGGAAGCCCTTAAAAGGACTAGATCTATGTAAACAGAGAGTCCTAAAAAGGACTGTTAGAATGTGGCTGCTGCTGCTGCTGGAGTTGGCAGGTTGGGCTAGGGACGGCTGCTGCTACTGCGTGACTGCTCCTGCTGGCTTCTGGCGGCTGCTGCTGGGCTGCTGGAATTTGGTTGCGGCTGCTGCTATGGCGAGTGGCAAAGTCGGCCAGGCGCTGGTGGTAGGGGGAGCACGTCGCTCGACCCCGGGTCCTTCTCCTCTTTTTGGTTGAGAAACATCGGCCATGTTCTGTCGGCTATGGTCTGCAACATTGCCGAGCTAGTAATCTCTTGTTTGGTTAGTAACAATTTCTCTCTCCACTTTCGAATGTACACATGGGTTTTGTTTGCACCCCATGTATATATAGATTAGTTTCAGAGTATTGTTTTTGTGTGCGAGCGCTTGTGTGTGTTTATACTTTGCTTTGTTGTTATTTTTCAGCGTTTTGGTCCCTGGAAATGCTGAGTCACCGGAAATTGATGGCCTCGCTTTCTTTTCCGGAGTGACGCGTTTTAGACATTTGAGCAGCCGGTCGTAGCTTCCGGCCGGGTGCGATACTGGGGTTTCCAGGGATTCTTTCAATGTGTTGTTTTGTTCCATTTTTTATCATTCCAAGTGCACCTACTATCACTGGCACAACTCTTGTTTTCAATTTGCACATTTTTTCTATTTCAATTTCCAGGTCTTTATATTTTGACAGTTTTTCAAATTCCTTGATTGCTATGTTACAATCCGCTGGACAAGCCATATCAATTAATAGACAATTCGAACGCTATTTTTAGTATTTGTCTTACAGTATTTACATTATTCAGATTATTGTCCTCATCTTTGTTGCCGTTTGTACGACGTTTCGAACGTTGTATGCTCCGGCCTTCTTCAGGTGCTAGGAATTTCGAACCGAACCCTTTATTACAATCACTGGAAATGGTCAGTATAAGCAGTATCCTACAATTAAACAATTATCCAGGGTACATGACAACAACTCCAACATACATGTAAGGGAGGGTGCATGTGGATAACAACTCTCAGAAAACAGCTTTGGTCTGTCTACCCTATGTGAAGGGGTTATCGGAGAAAATACAAAGTATTTGTGGTCCATATAGCATCAGGACAATCTTCAGAAGTGGTCCTACACTTTGCAGGTACCTCTCCCGAGTAAGACCCCCAACAGAATAGAACATGACTAAGGACAGTGTGTACGCCATTTCATGTAGCAGTGGAAAGCCATATAAAGGAGAGACAGGCTGCCCCCTGAAGGTAAGGCTACAAGAACATCGCAAGGCCGTAACATGAGGGGAGATAGAAAAATCAGGCGTAGCTGACCACATATGGAGGGAGAAAGGGGATCACCGCCCCTTATAAGATGAAGTTGAAATAATAGATAAAGAACGCCACTGGAAACTACGGAAACTTAAGGAATCAGCACATACGCTAGGCTTTAAAAATCCCCGAAGCCGACCAAGCATGAAGATGAACACAACATGGAAACCAGTAACACGGAATGCCAGAGAAAATCATTAGTGTCAAAAATTGCAGTATGAGCTCTGGTAAAAAATACGAGAGAAAACCATTAACATCAAAAAATTGCAATAAAAAGGGAAGCTGGTGATTAGGTTTATAAGTCCCCAAAATTCAGTTGTTCTTGTCCTTACACATGACCCAGTGGATATAGATGTTTGTTAGTTTCTGTGAGTTGTGAGTTCAATACCAGGCTACAGCAGTGGTGTACAAGTAACTGCAGGGTTAGAAGGAGGTAACTCATGACTTCCAAAAGAGGCACTACTAGGCAAAGAATGGAGTTCATATACCCCAGTAATTGTAATAAAGGGTTCGGTTCGAAATTCTTCGCACCTGAAGAAGGCCGGAGCGTACAAAGGGCGAAACGTCGTACAAATAGCAACAAAGATGAGGACAATAGTCCGAATAATGTAAATACTACTATTTTTAGTTGTTGTGGTGTAAGTGATATCGGTTCAAAATGAGAAATCGAAGAAATGGTCGAATTCATTTTATTCACTTACGCAAAAATACCCTTGGAAAAGATATTAATCCATCTTCTTGAATAGCAATTGGGTTCTATAGCCTTGGTTGGCGACCAGTCTACCGCAGAAAATAATGGTAACCTACCGAGGAAAAATCTTTTCCTAGTCAGTCATAGATCAAAAGAGAGACGATAACCCAAGCGTGTGACACGTGACACACTGATGGAAATGTAAAAAGTCTCCTCGGTGATCGTAGATTTTCTTAAATATAGCATATGATACCGAAATCATATTGAAGACACTGACACTTCCATTTGTTTGAGTATCCGACGAGGAGACTTTCAAGGAGAGTTCCTTTAGTTCTGTTTGTCCTTAATCTCCTTTTCTGATGAACTAAGCAGTCATAACTATGGATACAAAGTAAAAAAGGGCAGTGGTTAATCACCTATTCTACAGGGATGATGATATTAAACCCTGCCAAAGACGGCAATGCGTTGACGGGTATCTTCAAAAAATCTTCAAAATCTTCATTATCTTCAATAATGTAAACTGTTTCAGTGAGACACCGGTATAAATTTAAAATTGAATGAATATAAAAAAAATATAACATTCAAGAAAAGGAGAATTACAGAAACACACCCAATAGATCTTGATTTTGCCACAATGATTAGGAAACTGGAACAAGAATAAGCCTAAATATACGTATAAATCAGAAAAGTAGATAGAATACAGCATCTAAACTTATTTATGAATGGAACTCTGTGTGTGTGTGTGTGTGTGTGTGTGTGTCCGTTACCTATAGACTCCGAGACGGCTGAACCGATTTTCTTGAAAATTTACACAGTTGTACTATAAGCGTCTGCGAGTGTTCTTAGCTAGGTTTTGTGTCGAGGTACCCCCGATAAATATCGAAAATCGATAATCGAAAAAATCGGGTTATAGGAGAAGTGGTTCGATTTTAATCATAGACAAAGACATAAGAAACGATATTCAGAAGTTTCAAGTTTGCAGTTCTTACAATAGTGCAGAAAATGGATAATATATATATATATATATATATATATATATATATATATATATATATATAAGGCAAGATGTTTGTGTGTGCATCTGTTTATCTGCCTGTATGTCTGTATTTTTTCAGCACCTTTTATTTTAGCTTTTACTTCGGGTTTGGCTCTAAGTAGGTATAATTGTAGTTCTTAGTCTCAGCCATGATATTATTTACTCAGAGGACTTATTTAG
Organism: Ascarosepion bandense; assembly: GCA_037127315.1. Classification (NCBI taxonomy): domain Eukaryota; kingdom Metazoa; phylum Mollusca; class Cephalopoda; order Sepiida; family Sepiidae; genus Ascarosepion; species Ascarosepion bandense. Next base: position 1,554,426 of record JBBBDQ010001759.1, on the reverse strand, counting down.
TCTTCAAAATTCAGTTTACGACGAAAAAAACTTATTTGATATCGATACCAGGAAATCAAAATTTGATTTACACCCATTCATTTTTCTTTCAGTCTATGGTTTCGCTTTAACTGGAAACAACTATTGCTTTTTAGTGCTTCGTGCCAACGTCCAAAGAGTCTGAGCTCCAGGACCATGGATTAGTTTTAAAGCTTTCATTACATCCGAGCAACGCCGGGCTATACTGCTAGTACACAAATTAAGGAGAAAATAAGAAAAGAATACTACAGGTGTGTGCGTCTGGTGTGAAATACGGAACTGAATTCCCAAAACAGACTATCAGTCATAAACACCTTGGCTGTACCTGTGGTACAATACAGTCTCAACATCCTTAATTGAATCACAACTGACATTAAATAGATGGATTCCTAAACCAGAAAGCTACTCACTCGTGACTGCATGCATCACTTCAAGTGATCGTCTGTATGTGTCCAGAACTGAAGAAAGCAGAGGATTAGTTCAACTAGAACTGTCTTATAGAACTAGAACAATCGGCCTTCAAAGATATTTGGAAACTACAGATGATGATGATGATCTGTGTTAAAAAACATGAAAGAAATAAGTTATCGTATTCAGTAATAAAGGCAGCCAACAAATTCGAAATGAAATTCTAAGTGGCAAGTAAACCATTATTACACCTACGGCATCGGCAAAGAGCAAAAGCAAAAGTAAAGGCAAGATTAGCCTCTTCATGGTCAATACTCTCCCCGTATCAAACAAGCTGACCTATACAAACCCCGTGCCCATCAGTAGCTATATAGGATAAAAGCTGTAACCGAAGGTTTATTCTTGCTGCACAGGACCAATGCTTGCGCGATAGAAATTACCAAACAGGTGGATGACAGAACGAGGCTTGAATGGTGTAACAGGAGAAGGCGTGCTAAGAGCCACCAGGGATAGGGAGACGTGAAAAGCCATGATCGTCTACGTCCTGAAAGGACATGACACATAGAAGAAGATATATGCCAACTGTTTATAAGAAATTATGATGTGGATATAAAGTGGGGGATCAAATCTATATCCTAATCAATATATAAACTGATCCCTCATTTTGCGGTCATGCTAGTTTCTATACATTTATATTCTAGATTTATGGGCTTGAGATAGTGGATGACAGAACGAGGGTTGCATGATGTAAGAGGAGAAGGCGTGCTAAGCGCCACCAGGGATAGGAAAACGTGGAAAGCCATGAGCACCCACACTGAAAAATTGTGTTAATCCAGAATGCAGATTCTGTGATGATTAACCACAAAGAAATAGGCAGTTTGCATAAGGTTTGCACAGTACTAGCATATACAAAACCATGACAGAGTGGGCCAATACCTGCACTTTAAAATATGCAACTTTTACGGAAAGGAAACTGCAAGAAACTGATATGAACACCACCCAGGCCAGGTCACAGAGAATCGGACCTGTAACCATTTTACAGGACTTTGTAATACACACATACAAGAACAATTTAATACTTTAATACTTTCACGGCTTCTGCTCCGATGAGCTTAGATCACTGGTGCCCCCTAAATACGAATTTGGACGAGACACTAGATTAGCAACTAGATCCCACCCTTTTACTGTGAAACCGATAAAATGCAACCGTAACTTCTACTCCAACAGTTTATTTCCTCGCACTTTCCGACTGTGGAATTCTCTTCCACACGATTGCTTCCCCGACGGCTACAATCTCCAGGAGTTTAAATGTAAGGTCAATAGACACCTCCTAACACCTCCTAACACACTAACCTGCTCCCATTCTATCAAACACTCTTCCCATCTCATCCTCGGTATCCTTACTCATCTGTCACCTTCCTCCTGACATTCCCTATGTCTAACCACTCCTTCTCTTTACCTTCCCCTATGTAGCCCCATGCGCAATAGTGGCAGTGGAATGCCTTGCTTGGGGTGAGATGATTAAAAAAACAAAACAATTAAAGCTGATTGCCCAGATATCGTGATGAGAGACCGCAAAAAAGAAAATGTTTTCTTATTGATATGACACTCCCCACAGACTGTAATGTATCTTTGAAGATATTCAAAAAACTATCAAAATGCAAATATCTTGATGTAGAAAATCTAAAATATATGAGAACATCAATAATTCCAGCTCTTGATGAAGACTTCAGTTTGATTGGGAAATGTTCCGATAGACTCATTGAAGAGATCCTTGATAGGGGTTCTCCGCTGCATTCCCCGCGGTTTAAAAAAAAAATAGATTCAGGGTTGTCTTTCTAAACTTTCTGCTCACTCAATACTAGTGGGCTTAGTCTACACATCCAGATTTTGTACTGATTTTCCACCCAATACAAATGCCAAGAGCCACTAAATGTAGAGGGTTAGTGAATGAGGATATTGGACGAATGTAAACCAATTATGTAAGATGTTTAAATTATGAGGACACGTAGGATAATTAACTGCTGACCTTTGACTTGAGACACAAATGTGCCTGAGCAGTCCTCTCCAACAGGTATTGGTTAGTCGCTCTAGACAGTCGTACTCGGAAACGAGCGACCATATATATATGCACAGATTTTTATTACGAAATGTTACGGAAATTTGCAAAATGAGATTAACCGATATATTTTTAATTGATTTGTTTGAACATTATCTAAACTTATTTATAAATGGAAATTCGTCTCTGTGTGTGTGTGTGTGTGTGTGTGTGTGTGTGTGTCCGTTACCTATAGACTCCGAAAAGGCTGAACCGATTCTCTTTAAAATTTACACAGTTGTACTATAAGCGTCTGCGAGTGTTCTTAGCTAGGTTTTGTGTCGAGGTAACCCGATAAATATCGAAAATCGATAATCGAAAAAATAGGGTTATAGAAGGAGTGGTCCGATTTTAGTCAAATTTGATACACTCATCGACAAAGACATAAGAAAGGATATTCCGAAGTTTCAAGGTTGCAGTTCTTACAATAGTGCAGAAAATCGATGATATATATATATATATATATATATATATATATATATATATATATATAAGGCAGTTCTTACAATAATGTAGAAAATCGATAAGATATATATATATATATATATATATATATATAAAAGGCAAGATGTTTGTGTGCGCATCTGTTTATCTGCCTGTATGTCTGTATTTTTTTCAGCCCTCTTATTTTAGCTTTCGCTTCGGGTTTGGCTCTAAGTAGAAATAATTGTAGTTTTTAGTCTCAGCCATGATACCATTTACTCAGAGGACTTATTTAGCCTTCAAAATTCAGTTTACGATGAAAAAACTTATTTGATATCGATACGAGGAAATCAAAATTTTACTTACATCCATTCATTTTTCTTTCAGTCTACGGTTTCGCTTTAACTGAAAACAACTATTGCTCTTTAGTGTTTCGTGCCAACGTCCAAAGAGTCTGAGCTCCAGGACCATGGATTAGTTTTAAAGCTTTCATTACACCCGAGCAACACCGGGCTATACTGCTAGTATATATATATATATATAGCAAGAATCAAGAAAAATGTGTGTTCACAAACACTATTCGAGCGTTGCTTGATTAGGAGGTCTGTTAAGCACGTCATATCTAATGACAGTTTCTTCTAGAGAACGTAGTTTCGAGTCCTGCTGGTGGGTGCATAATTTTCTATCAAGATTTTTCGAATATTTATGCCGGTAGATACATTTAAATACATATACTGTTAAATCGTAAAAACAGAATCCAGTAAAAATAAGATTTAAACGAATAAATTATACACATATATTTGTGCGTGAATTTGATTGGACAGCAATCCTTCTTTTATAAAGGTTTCACTGACGATGACAATTTTACAACCTTGGATCCACGGATCATTTGGACAGTTCTTACATACGCTGTGGCCAAAAATGAATGCACTTGTATAAAAATATAATAAAAATCTTAGTCACAATGTTCTGTCACTTGTCTTCAATTAAATACACATACACACACACAGTATATTGAATTTTTGGCAACAATTATATTCACCAAAACAACGTTAAATTAAGAGAATGATCAATCAGTCAGTTAAGTGCTATACGTGATACACGGTTGGGAGATCATGTCTCGAAAGAGACATGACTGACTGTGCAGAAGATTTTCCCGCAGTAGATTGCCATTGCTTTCTGCGGTAGACTGGTTACCAGCCAAGGCTATAGAACCCAATCTGTTCTGTTATTTCACTCATAGCTAGAGGCAGAAGAGATGCATTATATTATTACCTCGTAATTAGTGATGGATCAGTTTATTACTTTATAACAATAGAAAATCGATCCCTCATTTTATGACCACAAGAACCTTTAATCATGATTCCTATTCAGTCAGTCAGTTGAGTGCCATACGTAATGCACGTTTTAGGCGATCATGTCTCGAAAGAGACATGATTGACTAGGCAGAAGATTATCTCGCAGTAGGTTGTCATTACTTTGTGCGGTTGACTGGTTGCTACCCAAGGCTATAGAACCCAATCTGTCCTATTATAGCTAGAGGGAGAAGAGATGTATTATATTATTACATCGGAATTAATAGGGGATCAGTTTATTACTTTATAACAATAGAAAATCGATCCCCCATTTTATGACCACTAGAAGCCTTAATCATGATTCCTATTCTGTCAGTCAGTTAGATGCCATACCCGATACACGCTTTGGGCGATCATGTCTCGAAAGAGACATGACTGACTGGGCAGAAGATTATTTCGCAGTAGGTTGTCATTATTTTCTGCGGTAGACTAGTTGCCAGCCAAAGCTATAGAACCCAGTCTGTCCTGTTATTGATGGATTCATACCTTTCCAAAGGGTATCTGCGCGTCATTGAATGAAATGAATTCAACTGAAATCCGATTTCTCGTTCCGAGCCGATATCCACAGCACCATAACGAATACATTTTTCGTACAACAAAAACAGGTTAAGAAATAAAATATCCGAAACACTGACCTTCCTGTAACCAGCAGTATAGTCCGGCGTTGCTCGGGTGTAATGAAAGCTTTAAAACTAATTCATGGTCCTGGAGCTCAGACTCAACCTCAAGAATATTTGTGTGAAGTTTAGTGATAATCGGATAAAAATTGTGGACATACAGACATAAAAAGACACACACACAAACATCTTGCCTTTTATATATATATATATATCGATTTTCTGCACTATTGTAAGAACTGCAACCTTGAAACTCCTGAATATCGTTTCTTATGTCTTTGTCTATGAGTGTATCAAATTTGATTAAAATCGGACCACTCCTTCTATAAGCAAATTTTTTCGATTATCGATTTTCGATATTTATCGGGGGTACCACGACACAAAACCTAGGTAAGAACACTCACAGACGCTTATAGTACAACTGTGTAAGTTTTCAAGAAAATCGGTTCAGCCGTTTCGGAATCTATAGGTAACGGACACACACACACACACACATATACATACATACATACACACACAGAGACAAATTTCCGTTTATAAATAAGTTTAGATTTATTGTTGTTTTTGCCCCGGCAGATGGGCAACGATGAGGTGTTGCGAAGAATGTAAACGAGCAGAAAACTGATAACGAAGGCCTGGAGAACTTGATACTCACAAGTCGGATAAATGGAAGGAGAGACAGGGGAAAGTAGCGTGAGACGTCCTTGATAGATCTGAGGAAATGGTTGACGGAGCGGGGCTTGTGAGAGAAAGGTTCTTGGGAGCGACAAGAGACAAGAACCAAGTGGAAGTCCATGATCGCCTACGTTCTGAAGGACACGGTACATGAAGAAGAAGAAGAAGAAGAAGAAGAAGAAGAAGAAGAAGGAGGAGGAGGAGGAGGAGGGGAGGAGGAGATGGAGGAGGAAAAGAGGTGAAAAGAAAAATAAATTAAGAGGTATAGGCTGAATAGAAAACGAGGAAAACCGTTTATTATAATATACAATTCGGTCACGGAGAGCGTCATTGCCCAGCAAGGTTCTAGTTGCTCTTTTAACGAATGCACATTCATTGCTGGTTGTGACGGTCTTTGCGACTGAGCGGTCTAAAATATCAAGAGGTGGTTTTTCCTATTTAAATGTATGTCATAATTTTCCATTACACATTGAATCTTTGAGTATTTTTGTCTACTTAAAATCTTTCCTCATAGGTTATTTCTTACTTTGGCGCGAACGCAGAACTTACTAATGGTTTGAGGTATTTTTAACGAAGAAACAAAAATACTAGCACATATCAAATAACAGAAAATGATATTCCCTTCCGCTCTCGCCTTCGTTCTAATTCTGTCTGCATGCCGCCTCTCTCACTCTTTGTCTCACTTTTCTCTCTCTCTCTTTCTCTCTCTCCCTAGTACTCTCTCTTCTCTCTCACACACACTATCTCTCTATCTCCCTATTTATCATACTCTCTTTTTCTCTTCCTCTCTCTCATTCTCTTTGCCACACACGCTCTCTTTCCCTTTCTCTCTCACACACGCTCTCTTTCTCTCGCTCTCTGACACTCTTTCTCTCTTTATCTAGCACACACTTTTTCTCTCTCACACACACACTCTTTATCTCTCTCACACACTTTCCTTATCTTTCTTTCTCAATCACACACACACACACACACTCTCTCTCTCTCTCTCTCTCTCTCTCATTATCTTTCGCACACCGTCTTTCGATTTCTTTTACTCTCTCTCCCTCACACGCACACTATCTTTCACTGTCTCTCTCGCTCTCACACTCTCTTTCTCTCTGTCTCTCACACACACAACCGTTTTTTCTCCCTTTGACACACACTGTTTTTCTCTCTTTCTCCCTTTCTCTCCCTTTCTTTCGCTATACTAACCGCACATCAAAGCTTACATCGCCCGGTATTCCATAGCAGCCACCCATCTAGGTACTGACCAGGCTCGACGGTGCTTAATTTTGGTGGACGTACGGGGACCAATGTTTCAACGTGATACGACTGTATGCCTACTAACCGCACATTAAAGCTTACATTTCTCGTTATTTGCTAGAGGTCACCCATGTAGGTCTTGACCACGTTCGATGTTGCTTAAATTTTGTGATCGTACGTTAACCTATGTTTCAACGTGATGTGATCGTATCACATCCAAGTTTACATGTTATTCGCTAAATGTTACCAATTGTTGTGGATCTACGTCGCCAATTTGTTGTGGTGCTGTGGTGAAACTCCAGCACAAAATGTAATGACCGGTTTGTACCGGAAGTAAGACACGGAACACGAAGATAGGTTCAAAACAGTTTATTAGTTATAACAAGACTATCAGTATAGCCCGGCGTTGCTCGGGTGTAATGAAAGCTTTAAAACTAATCCATGGTCCTGGAGCTCAGACTCTTTGGACGTTGGCACGAAACACTAAAAAGCAATAGTTGTTTCAAGTTAAAGCGAAACCGTAGACTGAAATAAAAATGAATGGATGTAAGTTAAATTTTGATTTCCTGGTATCGATATCAAATAAGTTTTTTCGTCGTAAACTGAATTTTGAAGGCCAAATAAGACCTCTGAGTAAATGGTATCATGGCTGAGACTAAGAACTACAATTATACCTACTTAGAGCCAAACCCGAAGCAAAAACTAAAATAAAAGGGCTGAAAAAATACAGACATACAGGCAGATAAACAGACACACACACACACAAACATCTTGCCTTTTATATATATATATATATATATATATATATATATATATATTATCGATTTTCTGCACTATTGTAAGAACTGCAACCTTGAAACTTCTGAATATCGTTTCTTATGTCTTTGTCTATGAGTGTATCAAATGTGATTAAAATCGGACCACTCCTTCTATAAACCGATTTTTCCGATTATCGATATTTATCGGTGGTACCGTGACACAAAACTTAGCTAAGAACACTCGCAGACGTTTATAGTACAACTGTGTAAGTTTTCAGCCGTTTCGGAGTCTATAGGTAATGGACACGCACAGACACACACACAGAGACAACGTTTCATTTATAAATAAGTTTAGATTTAGATATTTCAAGAAGTGTTAATAATAAGTATTGTAGAAATAAGTAAGTCCGAAGGTATTACTCCGCTGCTTATTGCCCGACTAGTAGCTGTCGTCAACTGCCGTTAACTGTTGTTAACCGCTCTTCAACTGCCTTTGTTAACTGCTTCTTCCCGAAGTCACGCTAGTAACTATATATAACAAGAGGAAGAGTCCATTCCTCGTAGGAGGACACCACAACACCCATCTAGGTCTTGACTAGGCTATCCCAACAGATAGGCTCAAAGTCCTTGCAATGTCATCCACTTTCACCCTTCTGTCAGACTGAATGAGGTCATTGACTGATTCGATCACTTCAGGAGACCTCACTTCTGTAGGCCTCCCAGGCCTGTCTTCATCTTCAACACTGCTCCATTCTTCTTTAAACAATTTAGCCCACTTGTAGATATTTTTTGGCTGAAACATGTGGCTCCATACACAGTTGACATTCTCCTATGAATTTCAACTGGTTTGCACCCTTCAGCAAATAAAAACTTGATAACTGACCTCTGTTCAATCCTGGAGCATGCTTCTTGGTCGGCCATCTTTGTTAATCTCCAAAAGACTCAAAGTTTTTTTTTTTCTTTCTTCAATCTGCAAAAAAAATTAAATCCCTTTGAAAACGAAGTAAAGGGAAAAAAAAATTAAAAAGTTAGCTTCTATCTGTATTAGAAGTCCTTATACCGAAAAATTCACCTTATTTATTGAATGACCCTCGTAGAAGTCCTTATACCGAAAAATTCACCTTATTTATTGAATGACCCTCGTAGAAGTCCTTATACCGAAAAATTCACCTTATTTATTGAATGACCCTCGTAGAAGTCCTTATACCGACAAATTCACCTTATTTATTGAATGACCCTCGTAGATGTCCTTATACCGAAAAATTCACCTTATTTATTGAATGACCCTCGTAGAAGTCCTTATGCCGTAAAATTCACCTTATTTATTGAATGACCCTCGTAGAAGTCTTTATACCGAAAAATTCACCTTATTTATTGAATGACCCTCGTAGAAGTCCTTATACCGAAAAATTCACCTTATTTATTGAACGAATCTCGTAGATTCCGAGGTCGATCCACAAACCTTGTTTGCAGAGTGTGGAGCAATCGACTGGGTGGACAATGAAAGTTGGAGATTCTGACCAATGATAGAGGTGCACGGCAGCGCTGATCTCTTTTTATGCTGATTTTCGATGTCTGCACGGTTCGAACTTTGTGGAGATCCCGTGGGCGATAACACACTAATGCAATCTGTCGGCAGCAGCACACCCCCTTTAGCTATTTACGCTTTCTTCTTTTAATTACTAGCAAGCGTCTCTGTTCCTGAGTGGAAAGTTTTATCTAACTTAGCCGCCATTTTGCAAATTTGTTGTTATTTTTCGTTTTTTTCGTCATAAACTAAGAATAACTAAATTCGGAATTTTTCTAATTCATTTAGGATCTGACTGTGCTTCGTAAGCGACACGGGGTCAACGTAGTAATAATGTCAAGTCTTTTTTACCATTTCACTCCAAGCAAGGCGATAATGCCACTAAGACTCAAGGAGGCTACTGAGACTGGAAGTAAATGAGGAAACTTTAGTGAAAAGTTAGGATAATCAAAGAACAACCTTCAGTAAAAAAGATGGCGATTGGCGCTGCACTTAATTTTTTTCAGGATTGTATGTGACAGGAAAGCAAGAAATTCCAAGCTGTTTCCACATGCGAGAACTGCGAGAGAACAAACTATTAGAGTGAATTTACTGTTGTATCTCACTAGTTCAACAGTAAAATGGTGAGACCTAATCGCCAATCTAGTAGCACACTTGAATTCACGAGAAAAACTGCCAGAAAAATCTCTATCGAAAAGACAAAGGAAGACCACGTCATGTCGGTGCAAAAGTGAGTGCTGTGATATGATTTCCCTCTGTCTTTTTTAAAATCATTTTCATGGCATTTGTTCTGATAAGCTTTCTTTACAAACATTTTGCACCTCATATAAACAGAATATAAAATAAATACAAATAAACAAATAAAATACTTTCAACATTTGTTTTTCGAATATAAGACAGACGTGTCGACATCGTAGTACAGTAGATAGTACTATGTTACCTGGTATCGGTAGTCGGATCGTAATTACTAGTAAGCCCATAAAAGACGCATCAAAATAAAATTTAAAAAAAAACGTAGTCGAGCTCAGATGCAAAATAAAAACGATTGTAACTACAGACGTCGAGGTCCTGGGCATGACGATAAACTGCATTCGGCAGCAAGGCCTCTGTTTGAGAGGTTGTGGGGAGCATAAAACCACCTCTTAATTGATGTTGCGCCCAGGCCCAACCTGACCCGGAGTGGTAGCACCTGTTAGGGTCCCAGATATGGGCAAATAGTTAACCCCCAAACTGGGGTCAAAACAGTATGAAAGTATAAAAATACACTTTTATAGAAATATATGCATAAAAATAGAATTTTATAGAAAAATATACATATTTTTGAGGAAGAAATTATTACCATAATACATTTTTGAAGGAAAAATACTCAGCAAAACATTTTTGAATAAAAACTAAAATACATTTTCAGTTTTCTAAAATAAAAAAAAATAAAAACAAAAAACTTTCGTTAAAATCTGACTACGTCAACCCTCTCACTATAACCGAACATTTAAAAAAAAAAAACTAAAACAAAAACTAAAACTCCACATTTTTGGCATTAAATAACCCGCAGATGTCGATATGCCGTTAAACTAAAACTCGTCTTAAAAAAAAGACGTCGAAGAATGTTATGGTTTTCTTATATTTAGTGCAATGGAAACAGTTGTCGGAGCAATAATGGCGTCAGTTTTTATTTATTTATTTATTTATTTATTTATTTATTTATTTATTACTTTTTTTTATTTTTCCTTCGAGAAACAAAACGTAGTAATAGTTAGCTGCTAAACTTTTAGTTGACAAACAGGAACGGAAATTATTGCGCATTCATTATTGATATATTAACCAGTGCAACTTGTTTAAGCAAACCGTCTTTTCTAACATAACGTCTTCAGTGGTTTCAAAAAGTGATTATCTATAGCGGAAATAAAGAATCGATTCAGGTCGAGAAGCAGTTTTTCTTTGGTAGGTTTTCCAGGTCTCTCGGTCGGTTCATATTAATTCCAACGTTTAAAAAACATGGATGCCTACTCGAACAAGTGTACCCATTAAATACAACGTTTCTGACAGTGAGAAACCAGCCATATTGCCATAGATATGGACCTGTATGATAGCGGCCATCGATTCTATTTTTAAAAGCTTCTGAGTCATTTTCGCCAATTATTCAGAAATACGAAGTAGCCTTTCTATAATGTCTCATCAATGGCTTCGTCATGCGTTTCTGACTTGGATTACACATATTCAGTTGTAAACCAGAATGAAAAGTTTGTTAATAACCACGACAGGGTGTATATATTAGTCATAATATATTTCGGTTTCAGTTTGTCAAATTTATGCTTAGAAAAATAAAGATTGCATTTTATTCAATTACTAGCAGTATATCCCGGCGTTGCTCGGGTGTAATAAAGCTTTAAAACTAAACTATGGTCCTGGAGCTCAAACTCTTTGGAGTTTGGAACGAAAGACTAAAAAGCAATAGTTGTTTCCAGTTAAAGCGAAACCGTAGACTGAAAGAAAAATGAATAGATGTAAGTCAAATTTTGATTTCCTGGTATCGATATCAAATTAGTTTTTTTCGTCGTAAACTGAATTTTGAAGGCTAAAAAAGTCCTCTGAGTAAATGGTATTCTGGCTGAGGCTAAGAACTACAATTATACCTACTTAGAACCAAACACGAATCAAAAACTAAAATAAAAGGGCTGAAAAAATACAGACATACAGGCAGATAAATAGACAGACACACAAACATCTTGCCTTTTATATATATATATATATATATATATATATATATATATATATATATATATTATCGATTTTCTGCACTACTGTAAGAAGTGCAACCTTGAAACTTCTGAATATTGTTTCTTATGTCTTTGTCTATGAGTGTATCAAATGTGATTAAAATCGGACCACTCCTTCTATAACCTGATTTTTTCGATGATCGATTTTCGATATTTATCGGGGGTACCTCGACACAAAACCTAGCTAAGAACACTCGCAGACGCTTATAGTACAACTGTGTAAATTTTCAAGAAAATCGGTTCAGCCGTTTCGGAGTCTATAAGTAACGGACACACACACACACACACACACACACACACACACACACACACACACGCACACGCACACACAGACAAAGTTCCATTTATAAAAAGTTTAGATATCATCCTCTATTTTTCTTTTTTAATCTTATCGCCCCGAGCAAGGCGGTAACGCCACTGATATGCAAGGGGCTACATTAGAGTAAAAAGATTAGATAGGATGAGAGTAAAGAGAAAGACGAACCAGTTAAGGATGTCAATACAGGTGTGATGACAGTTTCAAAGGTGAAAAGAAAGGAAAAGATATACAGAGTGGTGTAGAAAGAACAAAAGTCAAGTGGTTGAAAGATAGGTATTGATATTGCATTTAAATTCCTGGAGGTTGTAGCCGCCAGGAAAGCAAGAATATGGAAGCGATTTCCACAAATGGGAAATGCGAGAAAAGAAGCTGCAGTGATAGAATTGTGATCTTGATCTAACTGTGAATGTGTGAGACCCAGTTGCCAGTCTGGTTGCACGAGTAAACACCTGTTGCAGGGGCACCAGTAACTTAAGTTCGTTAAAGCAGAAGCCATGAAAGTATTCATAGAATAGAATAGAAGCCACATCCCGTCGGTGAGAAAGTGGCTGGAGTCGAGCCACCAAGTCGGTACCTATCACATTATTGATTCTCCTTTGGAGCCTGTCAAAAACACTGAGATGAACAGCGCGGGCGCCTGACCATATGTGACAGCAGTACCCCACGCACGGACGGATGGTTGATTTGTATATATGCAGGATGGATTCAGGCGGAAAAAGACATCCTGGCCCCACCGCCGCTGGAGTCACACACTCCCTTCCATTTCGCAATTGTGGTTCATTGTGACATTCAAAGCAGAATAGTGTAATGGTTTGCCGTTTCCTTTTTACAATAGTGTCCCTCAACGCTTTTTGAAGTTGCCTTCTTCTAGCCTAAATGAAACCTACAAGGCAGCAGGTGACTTAAATTCAAATTTTCTTTCTCCCAGATTGGTGGTCACCCAAACTATAAGGCTCTATCTATTTAATTATTTTACACCTTTTTTACATAACTGAAAGAAAAGAAATAGATTTACATAAGTCAATGTCATGAACTCGACTGGAATTCGAACTCGTCTCTCAGATGCCTCAATCAATTACTCTACTGTGCCTCCTAATTAGCACATATAATATTAAGAAAGAAAAAAGTTGTATTCATACCTTTCTTAATGGTATTAATATATAAGTAAATGCAATGAACTCGACTGAAATTCGAACTCGGCTCTCTGATTCTTCAATCTATTATTATACTGCGCCTCCTAATAAGCACAGATAATAATAAGAAAGAAGAAAAGTTGTATTCATACCTTTCTTAATGGTATTAATATATAAGTAAATGTAAAGAACTCGACTGAAATTCGACCTCGGCTCTCCGATACCTGAATACATTAATCTAACCTGATTCTTAAGAAGCACACATAATAATGTCGAAGAAAGAAGAATCGGATTTTTACCTTTCCAAAGTGTACTCGCACGTAAGTGAATATAATAAACCCGACTGGAATCCGAACTCAGCTCTCCTATTCCTCAATCCGAGCACCCAAACCAGTACTACACAGTTTTTGCTTCCTAATCAATTAGTATATTCACCATTATTCATTATTAGTATAATTACCATTATTTGCAATGACCTGTTGCTACTTATTAATCAGTTCTTTAACACCTTTTCGATAAAATGGCGCATGTTTGTTTGTTTTTATAATCGTATCGCCCCAAGAAAGGCATTATACTGCCACTGTTGTGCAGGGGCTTGTATTGGGGGAATGTAATGAGAAGGAGTGACAGGTTACAGGGGGTGTCAGGAAACGGATAAGCGAGGGATGAGAATACTGCAGAAATGAGATGAGAGCATGAGAGAGAGGATGCAAGCTAGTGAGATAGGAGGTGACTATTGACTTTACATTTAAATTCTTGGCGATTGTAGCTGTCGGGGAAGCAAGTAAAGGTAAGAGAATTACACAGGCTGGAAGTGCAAGAAAAGAAGCTGCTGGAGTAGCATTTGTGTTTACATCTTATTGGTTTCACAGTAAAAGGGTGGGACCTAGTTGCTAATCTTGTGGCTCGAGTAAATTCGTATATAGTGGCACCAATGAGCTAAGTTCATCCGAGCAGAAGCCGTAAAGGTTCTTGTAGAAGAGACACAGGGAAGCCACATTGCGCCGGTGAGAAAGTGACTTTAAACCGAGCTGCTAATTCGGGATCGACCACATTGCAGATTCTCCGTTTGATTTTGTCAAGGACCCCCCAGGTGGATCGCAGGGGCACCCGACTAGATTTGGCAGCAGTATTCAATGCACGGGTTTTGATGTGAAAGCTTTCGACGGACACTTCCGTGTGGATTGCCCACATAAAAGCGTTTTGCAGCGATCATAAAAAGGTCATCGTCAGTTGGCGGAAGTGAATATAGCGGGCAGGAGTATAACAGATTCAGTTAAGTGCCATATGTGATACACGCTTTGGGCGATCATGTCTCGAAAGTGACATGACTGACTGGACAGAAGATTATCCCTTAGTAGTTTGCCATTGCTTTCTGCAGTAGACTGGTTGCCGACCAAGGCTATAGAACCCAATCTGTCCTATTATTTGACTCATAGCTAAAAAGGGAAGAGATGTATTATATTATTAAGTAGTAATTAGTGGGGGGGTCAATTTATTACTTCATGACAATAGATAACCGATCCCTCACTTTATGACCAGTGGAAATTATGATCATGATTTCAACTGTTATACTCAGTCAGTCAGTCAGTTAAGTGCTATACGTGATACGCGCTTGGGCGATCATGTCTCCAAAGAGACATGACTGACTGGGCAGAAGATTATCCCGCAGTAAGTTGCCATTGCTTTCTGCGGTAGACTGGTTGCCGACCAAGGCTATAGAACCCAATCTGTCATGTTATTTAACCCATAACTGGAGGGAAGAGACGGATTAATAACTTTCCCAAGAGTATTTGCGCGTAAGTTAATGCAAGGATTTCAGCTAGAATTCGAACTCAGCTCTCCGATTTCTTGTTCCAAGCCGATATCCACTGCACCACAACGCACATCCGCACAACAGATTAACCAAGTTCTAATGGGTTTCTAGCTATTCTTTCTACATGTGGCCTTCATATGTCGTGGAGAACAAATTTTTTTCCGTTGACGAGCGCAGGATCCATTTCAATCGAACTTTTATGGACACGTTGCATCTACTGGATGTATAAATGTGCATTTAGGGTTTCCTTTGGTTTTAAGAACTGTACATAAATACCACCACACGCATACAACATCATATTTCTTCCTCGGAGAACATCTTTTGGTATCAGTTGTGACGATTTATCATTGTCAATTATCTGCCTTTTGCGTTGAACATTGTTGTCCCCAACAGACTCTTTATTATTATATTATTATAATATTTATTATTATATTATTATTATTATAATATTTATTATTATATTATTATTATTATCATTATAATATTTATTATTATATTATTATTATTATTATAATATTTATTATTATATTATTATTATTATCATTATAATATTTATTATTATATTATTATTATTATTATAATATTTATTATTATATTATTATTATTATCATTATAATATTTATTATTATATTATTATTATTATTATTATAATATTTATTATTATATTATTATTATTATCATTATAATATTTATTATTATATTATTATTATTATTATAATATTTATTATTATATTATTATTATTATCATTATAATATTTATTATTATATTATTATTATTTTATAATATTTATTATTATATTATTATTATTATCATTATAATATTTATTATTATATTATTATTATTATTATTATATTTATTATTATATTATTATTATTATCATTATAATATTTATTATTATATTATTATTATTATTATAATATTTATTATTATATTATTATTATTATCATTATAATATTTATTATTATATTATTATTATTATTATAATATTTATTATTATATTATTATTATTATCATTATAATATTTATTATTATATTATTATTATTATTATATTTATTATTATATTATTATTATTATTATAATATTTATTATTATATTATTATTATTATTATAATATTTATTATTATATTATTATTATTATCATTATAATATTTATTATTATTTGTTATGTTATATTTAGGAAATGACTAGTGAGAATGTTATATTCATCATTAGAACTGATTCCCCAAAACAGAAAATACTCATGACTCAATATTTGTATTATTCTCTTCACAGATGGACAGTAGCGAGCATAAAGATCAGAACGATGTCAAGAAAATGTCTAAATATGAAATAACTTTTTTGTAAGCTTCAAAGAACATTTTATCAAAGAAAAAAAAAGGATATAAAGGGAAATTATATAATTCCAAAATATAAAGCTCAATAAACCTATTATAATAAAGTTATAAGAATAGTTATATAACATTCGAAAAAAATAGACTATAGAACCCAATCTGTCCTATTATTTAACCCCTAACTGGAGGGAAGAGACAGATTAATACTATTCCCAAGAGTATTTGTGCGTAAGGGAATGCCATGAATTCAACACGGCTCCCCGATTTGTCGTTCCGAGTCAGTCGATATCCACTGCATCACAACTCACATGGCCAGAAACGCATTTCAAAAGTTATGAAAAGGCACAGGGAAATTATGTTAAAGTGGTGGGAAAATGACTGAAGCCGTGTGGTCAGGTCATGACCGATAACATTGCAGATTATGCTTTATAATTTGTCAAGACTCTTTAAATTCATAGTAGAAACATCAGACTAGTTGTCACAGTCATTTTTCAGTGCATGAACGAACGACAGGGTTAAAAATGTTTAAGACACAATGAACTAATTCTCCTAGCATCAGACCTAGAAAATGCCTCAAAATAATCGCCAGGCCGAGAAGGGGCAACGAGGAACACTCTTTGAGTTTAGGATTGCTGACTGGATGAAAAAGGGGTCTCTAAGGGTATAGCAATCTCTCGCTAGAATCTATTACAACTGAGTAGTGTGTTTGATCATCACTGAGTACCCCATGACTTCGGCCTTGTGCTACATTTAAACAGCGCGTAGAAAATCAATTTAGGATGTGCTTGTTGGTCTAATGGATCACGAATTGGCAATGGAAAACTGGAGAGCCTAGTTCAAATTCCAGTTAAATTCGTTGAATTTACTTGTACGCAAATACCCTTAGAAAAGGTAATAAGCCATCTATTTTCTCTCCAACTATGGGTTAAATAGTAGGATGGATTAGTTTCGGTAGCCTTGATTGGCAACCAGTCGACAGCAGAAATATATAGCAGCTTACTGCAGGAAAAAAAACTAGTTAGTCATGGACCAAAAGAGACATGGTCGCCCAAACGTGTACCACGTATTGCTCTTAACTTACTGAAGTTTTTTTATCGTTTTACCCCAAGCAAGGCGGTATCGCCACTGATGTGCAGGGGTGGGGGGCTACATAAGAGAATTAAAGTTTCAGCAGGAGAAGAGTAAAGAGAAAGACGAACCAGTTATAAGGGGTGTTAGAGGAATGGCAAGAGAAGGATGTGAATACAGGAGTGAAGACAGTTGCGAAGGTAGAGAGAAAGGAAAAGAACAATATACACGGGGTGATGTAGAAAGGACTGGAGTCAAGTGGATAAGAGATGGGAATTGACATTGCATTTAAAATCCTTGTGGTAGTAGCCGTTAGGAAAGCAAGTATACGGAAGGGAATTCCCCAGGCGGAAAATGTGAGAAAAGACGCTAAATAAGAGTAGTTTCGTTTTTGTGGCGTTCCAATTAACAAGCCGTTTCTTGTTCCAATTAACAACATTTGTTTTCTTTTTATTTGACTGTCATGACATTACGTAGGTAAATCATAATTTTATTGTTAGCAAAGCTTAGAAGACACCTAACCCTTTCTTGTTCCAATTAACAACATTTGTTTTCTTTTTAACTGTCTTGACATTCCGTAGATAAGTCTTAATTTTACTATTAGCAAAGTATAGAAGACACTTAACCCTTTCTTGTTCCAATTAACAACATTTGTTTTCTTTTTATTTGACTGTCTCGAAATTACGTAGTTAAATCATAATTTTACTGTTAGAAAGGCTTAGAAGACATCTGCTATATTTCCTACAGATGGGTAAGACCATGCTCAAAAAGGACCGGTTTCTGGCTGAATGTTTACAAATTTAAGTACAAACTCTACCAGTAGTTCCGCATTTATCTATTAACACGACCTATATCTACTGATAGGCACAAGTATAGACATGATTTATATCGCCAAATGAACGCAAATATAGACATGAGCTATGTCTTCTTATGGATGCAAGTAGAAACATGACCTATATATGTCTGCCTACCTATGAACGTAAGTAAAAACAATTTATGTCTCGTTATGGAATCAAATATAAACACAATATTTGTTTACCTATGAGCCCACTAGCAGTATAGCCCGGCGTTGCTCGGGTGTAATGAAAGCTTTAAAACTAATCCATTGTCCTGGAGCTCAGACTCTTTGGACGTTGGCACGAAAGACTAAAAAGCAATAGTTGTTTTCAGTTAAAGCGAAACCGTAGACTGAAAGAAAAGTGAATGGATGTAAGTCAAACTTTGATTTCCTGGTATCGATATCAAATAAGTTTTTTTTTGTTGTCGTAAACTGAATTTTGAAGGCTAAATAAGTCCTCTTAGTAAATAGTAGACTGAGTAGGCTGAGACTAAGAACTACAATTATACGTACTTAGAGCCAAACCCAAAGCAAAAACTAAAATAAAAGAGCTGAAAAAAATACAGACATACAGTCAGATAAACAGACACACACACAAACATCTTGCCTTTTATATATAGATATATATATATATATATATCATCTATTTTCTACACTATTGTAAGAACTGCAACCTTTAAACTTCTGAATATCGTTTCTTATGTCTTTGTCTTTGAGTGTATCAAATTTGATTAAAATCGGACCACTCCTTCTATAACCTGATTTTTTCGATGATCGATTTTCGATATTTATTGGGGGTACCTCGACACAAAACCTAGCAAAGAACACTCGCAGACGCTTATAGTACAACTGTGTAAATTTTCTAGAAAATCGGTTCAGCCGTTTCGGAGTCTATAGGTAACGGACACACAATCGCGTAATAATTGAAAGTCTTTTTTTAAAATTAATTTGCTGGCTAATTTCCGGTCAGGTTGGCTTTCTATTCCAAAAGTTTTTTTTTATCACATATTAATTATCAATCTTAACAAAAGTAACCAATTACAGCCTAAACTTTACTTAATTTTTTAATCTTTTTGCTTGTTGCAATGAATAACGAATTGGCAATGGAAAATTGGAGAGCCGAGTTCAAATTCCAGTTGAATTCGTTGAATTTACTTGAAAAAGGTAATAAGCCATCTTGGTTGGTTGTTTTTGTTTAACGACATATCAACTTCCATTGGTTTACTTAATGTCGAAATCTAAATATTTTATACACAATTTTTATTTTATTTTTATTTTATGAGAATAATGATTTAGTGTTACAAGTATTATTATTTAACCCATAGCTGGGGAAGAAGAGATGTATTCTTATCTTTCTCAAGGCTATTTGCGTGTGAGTGAATATAACGAACTCAACGGGAATTTGAACTTGTTTCTCCGATAAACAATTCCGTTTTATTAATTACACCACCGGCACATCGAAACTTACAGTTACTGGCATTCCCAAGCTGTCACCCATTTAAGTACTGAGCTGGCTTAACTTCGGTAATCGTACGTGAACTGGTGCTTCTACCGGATATGGCCGTAATCTTTTGGCACCCTGACTGCATGAATTTAAACGTACGACTAGGTTGGCAAACTAGGTCTCATCGTTTCATTGTTATGTTGCGGGGACAGACGATAAGGTACAGGTCTCGACCCCGTAAACTTTCGTATGCGTGAAGACAGCAAAATACAATGTGGAGACGGAGGCAAAGATGTTGAGTTTCAATGTCAATTTTATTGTGATAAAATCAAGGAGCAAACAGTAGGAAATCGGAAAATGCTGGGACGTCGTCAGCGGTTGGCATAACCAGTTTAAGTTGGAATATTGTCATTAGCCGGCGGGAACTGCCGCCAGCGTCTGGTATGAAGGGCGCAGGCTGGGAAGTTGTCAACGTCTGGCACGATCGACACAGGTTGGAACATCGTTGCCGGTCGGCAGGAACGTCGTCAGCGTCTGGTATGAAAGGCGTAGGCAGCAAAGTTGTCAACGTCTGGCACGATCGACACAAGTAAGAAAGTCGTCGCCACTCGGCAGGAACGTCGTCAACGTCTGGAATGAAAGGCTCAGGTTGGAAAGTTGTCAACGTCTGGCACGATCGACACACGTTAGAAAGTCGTCGCCAGTGGGCAGGAACGTCGTCAGCGTCTGGAATGAAAGGCTCAGGTTGGAAAGTTGTCAACGTCTGGCACGATCGACACAGGTTGGAACGTCGTCGCCGGTCGGCAGTAACGTCGTCAGCGTCTGGTATGAAAGGCTCAGGCTGGAAAGTTGTCAACGTCTGGCACGATCGACACAGGTTAGAAAGTCGTCACCGGTCAGCAGGAACGTCGTCAGCGTCGGGTATGAATGGCGCAGGCTGGAAAGTTGTCAACGTCTGGCACGATCGACACAGTTTGGAACGTCGTCGGCGGTCGGCAGGAACGTCGTCAGTGTCTAGTATGAAAGGCGCAGTCTGGAAAGTTGTCAACGTCTGGCACGATCGACACAGGTTAGAAAGTCGTCGCCTGTCGGCAGGGACGTCGTCAGCGTCTGGTATGAAAGGCGCAGACAGGAAAGTTGTCAACGTCTGGCACGATCGACACAGGTTCGAACGTCATCGCCGCTCGGCAGGATCGTCGTCAGTGTCTGGGATGAAAGGCTCAGGTTGGAAAGTTGTCAACGTCTGGCACGATCGACACAGGTTAGAAAGTCGTCGCCAGTCGGCAGGAACGTCGTCAGCGTCTGGTATGAAAGGCAAAGGCTGTAAAGTCGTCAAGGAGGCAATTTCGGAGAAAGTGACACTGATAATAAGAGTTTTACAGGTCGGGGATACAATAATCAAGCAGGTACAAAAATTTAAATACTTGGGACGCGTTCTAACAGAAGACGGAAATTGCAACACAGAGATCCGAAGGCGAATTGGCATGGCGAAGGAAGCATTCTGAAGTGGAGTAAGGTATTAAGAAACAGGACAATTTCGCTAAAAACAAAGAAGAGAGCACTGGATTGCTATGTGTTGTCAGTTCTTCAATATGGCGGTGAATGCTGGACAATATCATCAAAGATGAAGGAAAAACTTGAAGCAACTGAAATGCGGTTCTACAGAAGGATGCTGCGAATATCATGGATCGAGCATGTGAGCAATGATGAGGTCTTGGAAATGATAGAAACAAAAAGGAAATTAATACTGAGCATCAGGAAGAGACAGCTGAAGTTCCTGGGACATGCAATGAGGAAGGAGGGCCTGGAGAATCTGATACACACAGGTCAGATAGAGGGAAAGAAAGACATGGGAAAGTAACGTGTTTTTTTCTGATGTGAAGTATTAGTTTCCTTTTCGTTCCCATTTCCTCACATGTTCGCTCCATGCTCTCCTCAACATCCTTCTGTAGAACCACGTTTCAGTTGCTTCAAGTCTTTCCTACATCTTTGAGGCGATTGTCCTGCATTTACTGCCATATTGAAAAACAGACGTCACATAGCAATCCAATACACTCTTCTCTGTTTTTAGCGAAATTTTCCTATCTCTCAATACTCAACTCAGCTTCTCGAATGCATCCTTGGCTAGGCCAATTCGTCTTCGGATCGCACTTTTTGTCTTCTGCTAGAACACTTCCCAGGTATTTAAATTTTTGTACCTGCTTGAGTTTAGTACACTTGGCCAGTAGTTGACTTTTTGGGCTCCTCTGTGTACTGATGACCATGCATTCAGTTTTCTTGTAATTGATATGTAGTCCTTTCTTCCAACTTTCTTCATCGAAAAGGAGATTTTGTAGTTTCTTTTCCGTGTATGCTACCAGCACTGCATCGTCTGCGTTGTGCATTGTGGTACAGTGTATATCGGCTCGGAACGAGAAATCGGAGAGCCGAGTTCGAATTCTAGTTGAATTCATTACATTCACTTATGCGCAAATACATTTGGAAAGGTATTAATCCGTCTCTTGCCCCTCCAGTTATAGGTTAAATAACAGGACAGAATGGGTTCTGTAGCTTTGGTTGGCGACCAGACTACCACAGAATGTTATGGCAAACTACTGCGGGAAAATCTTCTGACCAGTCAGGCATTTCTTGAAAAAAGACATGATCATCTAAGCGCGTATTACATATGGCACTCATTGTGTATATAGGACGACGAGAATAACAAGAAAAGTTAATAACAACAAGAATTTTTTAAAAATAAAATGTGCATTCTGTTTTCAATTTTTTGTTTTTCCTTTCGAAAATAAACATGATCTTTCCTGACAATCTAACATTTTCGATTATAATGAGAGACTATCTAAAAAATAAAAATTAAATTAAATTAAAAACTTAAAGAAAAAAACGTAGTTTTGTCTACTTGTTAATGAGTTTTTTCATCGATTATTTTTTTTTCTTTTTCTGTTGTTTAAAAACGAAACGTTTGGGGTTGTCAAAATGCACATTTTTTTTTTTTTTTTTTTTTTGCGAGAGAATATTGTATTAAGAAGTGTTAAGAAAGGAAGAAGTGTTGGACTCACATCTTTCCCAACGGTATTAGGACGTAAGTGAATGTAATGACCTCGACTGGAATTTGAACTCGGCTCTAACGATTTATATCCCAGAAATAATATTTTAGTCAGTGTTCCGTTAGTTCAGTATGTCATTGTAGCAATATCGGTTATTTGTCTTTAGCAAAAAATGCGCCGAAATAGAGAGACTGAGCACAAAAAATAATGGTGATACGCATAAAAAAACAAAGGAACTGACAGAACAAAGGACCTTCTCAGCAACAGGATGGTTAAAAGCAAAGAAGAGAAAAAATACTTCAGAGATGGGACGAGTATATCGGAGATATCTTTCCCGACAAGAGAGATTAACCAAAAATGCACAAAAATACGAATGGACCAGAAATATTAAAAACCGAAGTGGAATCGGCAAATTGAGGAGAAACTAAGCGGCAGGACACGAGAGGATTGTTGGCGTCCTTAGAAGGCTTTGGCGTAGACAAGCCCATAGATATAATAAACGAAATCTACAACAGCGGCAATATACCAATGGACCTAAGCAGATCAATCTTTATAGCACTACCTAAGAAGCCAGAAGCAAAGAAATGTGAACTCCACCAAACAATCAGTTTAATGAGCCACATGACAAAACTCATCATCCGGATCCTGATGAACAGAGCACACAGCAGAATCAAAGAACAGTGTGATTTCGTTAAAGATATCAGAACGAAGAACGCGGTATTCATGCTCAGAATGCTATCTGAACGAGCAATACAAATGCAGAAATAACTTTATCTGTGCTTTAAAATCTACGCAAAGGCGTTTGACAAAGTACGACATAAACACTTGATAGAGATGCTCGACCACCACGACATTTTCGGAAAAGCCTTTACGGTATTCAAGAATTTATATTAGCAGCAAACCGCTTACGTACGGACAGGGAGTGAATTAAGTAGGTATACAAAATAGAAAGGGGCGAAAGACAAGGATGTGTTTTCTGACCTGATCTATTCAGCCTGTACAGTCATATCATTATGAGAGAAATAGAAGACTTGCCGGGAATAGTCATTGGAGGCTGCAAACTCAACAATATAAGATACACGGATGACATAGTGCTGATAACAGACACGAAACGAAGAATGCAGGACCTGCTACAGAAGGTAGCAAGACAAAGCGAAAAGAAATGACTAAGCATAAATTTCAAGAAAACCAAATATGTCGTCATCAGCAAAAAGAAGACCCCAAAACGCAAACCATAGGTTGGAGAAACTAAAATAAGACAATTGAAGAAGTTTAATTACCTAAGAAGTGTTCTGACAGAGGATGGAAAGTGCGACATGGAGTTCCAAAGACGTATTGGTATGGCCAAAGACGCATTTCAGAAACTACCCAGAGTACTAAGAGACAGGAACATCTCATTGGAAATGAAGAAAAGAGTGCTGGATTGCTACGTGATATCTGGCATTCTGTATGGAAGTGAATGCTGGACGATCTCATCAAAGATGAAGGAGAGGCTTGAGGCAGCAGATTTTACAGAAGGATGCTGAGGATACCATTGACAGAGCACATGTGCAACGATGAGGTGTTGGAAAGGATGTAAGCGAGAAGAAAACTGACAATAAATACCAGGAAGAGACAGATGAATTTCCTGGAAAACGTAATAAAAAAGGAGGGCGTGAAGAATTTAATACTCACTGGATATATAGAAGGAAAGTGAGACAGGGGAAAGAAGCGCGAGATATACTTGATAGGCCTGAGCAAATGGATGGCGGAGCGAGGTTTGGGAGAAATTCAAAGAAAAACAATATTGAGAGCGACAAGATACAGCGCCAATTTGAAGTCACTGTTCGCCTGCAACCTGAAGGGACACGACAGACGAAGAACTCTTTAGCAAACGGATGGGGGCTAACTCACTTTTGCTATACAAAATGTAAATAATATTTTTTTTCTCTAGCAACTCCATTGAAAATAAACGCGCCATGTCTCTTTCTTGACCTACCCGAATACGTCTTGTTATGATCCATACCGAACTTCTTCTTCTATGTGCCATGCCCCTTCAGGACGTAGGCGATCATGGCTTTCCACGTTTTCCTATTCCTGGTGGCTCTGAGCCCGCCTTCTTCAGTTACACCTGCAATCCTCGTTCTCTCATCCACCTGAGTAGGCCTTTCAAATATGTTATCCGTTGCTTTTCCCTGTCTCTTTTCCCTCTATCTGGCCTGTTAGTATCAAATTCTCCAGGCCCTCCTTCCTCATTGCGTGCCCCAGGAACTTCAGCTGTCTCTTCCTGATGCTCAGTATTAATTTCCTTTTTGTTTCCATCATTTCCAAGACCTCATCATTGCTCACATGCTCGATCCATGATATTCGCAGCATCCTTCTGTAGAACCACATTTCAGTTGCTTCGAGTTTTTCTTTCATTTTGATGGTATTGTCCAGCATTCCCTGACATATTGAAGAACGGACAGCACGTACCAATCTAGTACTCTCTTCCTAGTTTCTAGCAAAATTGTCCTGTTTCTTAATACTTTACTCAACTTCTGGAATGCTTCCTTCGCTATGCCAATTCGCCTTCGGATCTCTGTGTCGCACTTTCCGTCTTCTGTTATAACGCTTCCCAAGTATTTCAATTTTTGTACCTGCTTGATTCTGGTATCCCCGTCCTGTATTTGGCATTTTGGGCTGCCCTTTTTACTGATGACCATGCATTCAGTTTTCGTGCAGTTTATTTTAGTCCTTTCTTGTTACCTTCCTCTGCTACCTTTTCTAAGAGGTCTTGTAGCTTCCTTTGTGTTTGCTATCAGCACTGTCATATCGAACTGCATGTCTTAAATACATCAATGTCCTCTTTTTTCGTTTCTTTTCTGCTTAAAATTTGCCTCATTATTATCTCACTTTCAAGTCATATTTCTTTGTTTGGCTTTACATGTGGGTAACCAAGTTTCTGTGCGGAAAATTATCGTAATGACCGACGCTTCCTCCAAATAAATAAATGTTTTTCTTTCGAATGTAACTCATGTGACTCTTTCTTATTTGTCAAAACCAGGACCTGATCTACAATAGGTGCGAACGTCTAATTTCAGGGATACTCATTTCACATATCAGGTTTAATCCGATTTAACCATCTTACAACACCGCACGCGTTTAGCCGTCCAAAAGTTTTAAGCAAATTTCATTTTAGATTTCACTCGTTTTGAAAGCGATGACAAGAACTTCATTAAGAGAAATGAAACACGTTTTTATCGGTTACGAAATAAACGCCATTTTGACTCTCTTCTGTTCTCGCTGCACATAAGCTTATATGCATCAGTCAGTCAGTTAAGTGCCATACGTAATACACGCTTGGGCGATCATGTCTCGAAAGAGACATGACTGACTGGGCAGATGATTATCCCGCAGTATGTTACCATTGCTTTCTGCGGTAGAAACTATTTAGTTGTTTAGCTTTTAGTCATAATTAGACCAGTCCAAAGTTGTATTAAACAGTGTTCAATACAATTATAGAACTTTAAATACTTTTTAGTTGGAAGTGAGTTATTTCAGATGAATAAGAATAGAGTTATTTCCAAATATCTCATTTCCATATGAAATATGCATATATAGTCATCCGCAGGCATATCTGTTTCGCTGTATCACTGCTCATCAGTACGGTTAGTCATCCTATTGCTTCTAGCCAGGATGGAATCCCGACCGAATGGTCATCAATCACCGATTCTACCTCTGAGCTTTGGGTTCTTGGTGGAGGAAGGCGGACTTTAGTGTGTTATATACAATGTGAACACACGCCAGTAGTCTAGAGTGTTCAAATTCATTACTGAATGAACGATGCGTAAATGCGTGAATAGCTACTGTTTTTTTTACGTCTACGATTCCTCCATAGTGCTCAATACGTAAACGTAAAAATCACACACACACACACACACACACACACACACACATATATATATATATATATATTGACACACTCATGTATACATATACATACATACATGCATGTATATATATATACTGTTGTGGAGTTCATTTTCGCAGTGGAGGCTAGTATTTGTGTTAAAGTCGGTCCTAATAGGTTCGATGTACAAAACGTTAGAAACTTGATATAATATGTATTACGTAGTGCAATCTTGCCAGGTTGCTGGCTACTTTCGTATTCGACTAACTGTCGACTACTATCGTCCAACATCGACTGACCCTAGTTCCTCTTACTACACCTACTTAAATTAGGTGGGAGAGTCTATTCCCTATAGAATAGGTGTATTTTACCATAACACATACTTAGGCTCTGTCGATTTTAGCATTGAGCCTTCAGTTTCTTTTATATTTTAACGTTTTAGTTTATTTTAAGCTTTAACTTTTATTCTTACTATTTGCATATATATATATATATATATATATATATATATATATATATATATATATATATATTAAGTTTTTGGTCATAATTTAAATTAGACCAGTACACAGTTGTATTAAAAAGTGTCCAGTACAATTATATTATAAAACTTTTGAATATTTTTCATTTGTAAACGAGTTATTACGCGACCTTGGTTTCTACTATTAGGGTCATACAATCATGGATGAAAACGCTATAACTTCTTCAAAATTTTTTAATTTTCGAGTTAAAAAAAAACCGTTACGTGAGCGTTCTTAAAAAAACGGTAAAATCAGTTATTGCAAATCGCATGAAAACGCGTAATAACTCTTTTAGAAATATATATATATATATATATATATATATATATATATATATATATATATATATATATATATATATATATATATATATATATATATATATTCTTTCCTACTCGACAACATAATTATTGCAAACAAATAAAATAATAAGGCACTGTTAAAGAGGAAACACGGAGCAAGAGCTTTCATATCTGGAAGTAAAGTTTAATAACTGACAATAAAGAGAATGTGCGTTGTGGTCCAGGATGTTCGTTGTAGTGCAGTGGCTATCGACTTGGAACGTATAGCATACGACCACATTACGTTGAAACATGGGTTCCTGTAAGATCATCAAATTTAAGCTACGTCAAGCCTGGTCAAGACTTAGTTGTATAACCTTGTTGTATAAGACCCTTAGTATATAGGGTGTTGTGGTGTCCTCCTACGAGGAATGGACTCTTCCTCTTGTTATATATAGTTACTTGCGTGACTTCCGGAAGAAGCAGTTAACAAAGGCAGTTGAAGAACGGTTAACAGCAGTTAACAGCAGCTACTAGTCAGGCAATATGCAGCGTAGTAATAGTAATACCTTCGGACTTACTTATTTCTACAATACTTATTATTAACACTTCTTTAAATATCTAAATCTAAACTTATTTATAAATGAAACTTTGTCTGTGTGTGTGTGTGTGTTTGTGTCCGTTACCTATAGACTCCGAAACGGCTGAACCGATTTTTTGAAAATTTACACAGTTGTACTATAAGCGTCTGCGAGTGTTCTTAGCTAGGTTTTGTGTCGAGGTACCCCCGATAAATATCGAAAATCGATAACCGAAAAAATCGGGTAATAGAAGGAGTGGTCCGATTTTAATTAAATTTGATACACTCATAGACAAAGTCATAAGAAACGATATTCAGAAGTTCCAAGGTTGCAGAAAATCGATAATACATTTATATGTAAACGGCAAGATGTTTGTGTATGTGTTTGTTCACCTGCCTGTATGTTTGTATTTTTTCAGCCCTTTTATTTTAGTTTTGCTTCAGGTTTGGCTCTAATTTGGTACAATTGTAGTTCTTATTCTCAGCCATGATACCATTTGCTCAGATGACTTATTTAGCCTTCAAAATTCAGTTTACGATGAAAAAACCTATTTGATATCGATACCAGGAAATCAAAATTTGACTTACATCCATTCATTTTTCTTTCAGTCTACGGTTTCGCTTTAACTGGAAACAACTATTGCTTTTTAGTGTTTCGTGCCAACGTCCAAAGAGTCTGTGCTCCCGGACCATTGATGAGTTTTAAAGCTTTCATAACACCCGAGCAACGCCAGGCTATACTGCTACTACAGAATAAATATTAACGGTTTTCATTTGAATCACTCATTTTCGTTCTCTTCCTTCATCACAAGAAACTCCAGTCTAGTGCATAAATGATTTATATTTAAGCATGCACGCACATTTTTTTCGTTTTTGCATCTGATGAAGCCTAGAAAGGCGAAACGTGTAATCAAATCTAGTTTTCATGAATATTTGTCTTATTTCTGAAATGGTTTCTTAGTTGTAGACAAGTGCGCAGAAGAGGACACTAGATTGATATATGATTTCCATTCTCTTGTATGGTAATTAATGTTGAACAAACTATAGGCAGCAGAAATGTGGCACTACAGAATGCTACTGAGAATTTCATGGACGGAGCGAGTAAGCAATAAGAAACTCTTAGAGAAAATGGCAACAGAAAGCATGCTTCTACTCAGGATCAGAAAAAAAGACGACTGGAATTCCTTAGATATATAATGAGGAATGAGGGCTTGGAGAACATAATACTCATGGAACGTATCGAGGGCAAGAAATAAAGGGGAAGCTAGCAAATCATTTCATTTGATGAGATTGTGCGAACGGATGGTGGAACAAGAGATTGCGGCTATAGCAAAGGGAGAAAAACTGTTAACAGTCGCATGAAATAGGAAGTTATGAAGAGCCATCATCGCGTATTTTCTGAAGAAAATGATAATCAAAATCTAATATCTCACTACTCACTAACCTACGACATAATTCTGATATTGTTTATGAATGTATTTGTATAATCGGAGATTTCTGCAAATAAGTTAATAAACAAATCCCATATGTTATAATGGCTGGCTACTCGTATTCAAAGATGTCTGACTACTACAGCGACTGTCTAATCCCCGTTGCAGACGCCTGCTCAGGCACATCTGCATGTGTTCAGCACCCACAGAGCCAAACCATGGTTTATACTGCGATTAAGCTGAGTAGACCTTAGTTACAGTTTCTGGGATAGAGCGCGTTATCTGGCGTGAACAACAGTCTGAAGTAGGCCAGTACGCTCAAACCCTCATTCACGATGACTTGTGACTTCGTATTAGCACAACCATCAATGAATCCTAAAGGACCCGATCAAACAACTTCACCTAAAAGGCTTTGGTCAACTCGAGGTATAGTTTCAGGCACTTTCCAAAGTTACTACACGCTGGGGTCACACGTAAATGTTGCAATAATATTAGATTTTAAACGTCATCACCACAAAAGTGGAATAGGAGAGCAGAGTTCAAATTCTGACCACGTTCGTATCTTTCGTATCTTGGGGAAGGCATAGATTTATATCTCCTTCACCTCTTCTACCTCTCCCCAGTTACGTAGTAAATATCACAGTCAGTCAGTCAGTTAAGTGTCATACGTGATACACGCTTGGGCGATCATGTCTCGAAAAAAGAGACATGACTGACTGGGCAGAAGATTATCCCGCAGTAGGTTGCCATTGCTTTCTGCGGTAGACTGGTTGCCGACCAAGGCTATAGAACCCAATCTGTCCTGCTAAATAGCATAACTGGAAGGAAGAGACGGATTAATACCTTTCCCAAGGGTATTTGCGCGTAAGTGAATACAATGGATTCAACTGGAATTCGAACTCGGCTCTCCGGTTTCTCGTTCCGAGCCGATATCCACTGTACCACAACGCACATCCTCAAATATCATAGTAAATAGCCTTAAATTGCAGCCAGTCTACGAAAAGTACAAACCACAGCGAAGGCAATGGGAAACTGCTCCATCATCTTTCTAAAGAAGGCATATTTCCTTGAAAATAATGAAATGGAAACTGTGGAGAGCCATGATCATCTACGTCTTGAAGAGACATGATATTAAAAACATTTCGTAGAAAAGAATTCGATTGTTACAACAATAAGCGAATTGAAAATCGAAAGTTCAAATATGCGAGAAAGAAGGCATAGAGAATGTGACACATACAGGACATAGTAAATACAAATAGGAAAGGGGAAAACAGCGACTAACCTACCTAACAAGCCGGCGTAAATTTTTTTTAATCATTTCACCCCAAACAAGACATTCCACTGCCACTGTTGCGCAAGGGGTTACATAGGGGAAAGTGATGAGAAAGAGTGGTTAGTTATAAGAAATGTCAGGAGGAGGGTGATAGACGGATATGGATACCGAAGATGAGGGTGGGGTAGATGGGAAGAGAGTTTGAGTGAATGAATGCGAGTTAGTGGGATAAGAGGTGTCTATTGACCTTACATTTAAATTCCTGGAGATTGTAGCTGTCGAGGAAGCAAGTATATGGAAGGCGGGAAGTGCGAGAAAAGAAGCTATTAGAGTAGAAATTGCGGTTACACTTTATCGGTTTCGCTGTAAAAGAGTGGAACCTAGTTGGTAATCTAGTATCTCGTGCAAATTCATACCTAGGGGGCACCAGTGATCTAAGTTCATCGGAGCAGAAGCCGTGAAAGTATTTATAGAAGAGGCACAGGGAAGCAACATCACGCCGTTGAGAGAGTGAATGCAGCCGGTCTGCCAAGTCGGTATCGCTCACATTCCAGATTCTCCGTTGGATTTTGTCAAGAACCCCGAAGTGAATAGCAGGGGTAGCCGACCAGATGTGGCAGCAGTATTCAATACACGGGCGGATGGTAGCTTTGACGTCTGATCATGGAGTGGGAAGGATAATAAAATAAGAAACCATTAGTAAGAAAAAGAAGTTGTGGAGACTCATGATCTCGCACGCTGAAGGGACACATAGAAGAAAAAGAAAGTTTGGTACATATCAGTCCGAATTTTGTAGTTTCAAAATTCAAATCTAAATTGTCTGTCGATTTGAAAATTTTGCAGACATTTCGAATCATACATTTTCCCTTTATCAGGGTTGTTGCCAGACGTAAAGCGAAAAATTAACGCCTGCAACACAGTTGTCGGTTTCAATTTCACTCAATATATATATATATATATATATATATATATATATATATATATATATATACCCCCCACCTCGAGATACAGTTGTCTATTTCAATTTCACTCAAATTGTATATATAATTGGAGTGAAATCGAAATAGACAACTGTATCTCGAGAGGGGGGAGTTATATATATATATATATATATATATATATATATATATATATATAACGTAGCAGACTTGGTATACTATCAAGGTAAATTCCGATAGAGACGAACTCAAAAGAACTCAATGTTAAATTCATTTATTAATTTAACAGAGTAATATAGTTTAAAAAAGATTTTAGATTATTACAATGGGTAATACATATTTCTCCGCATATTGCGGCTAGTCAGACCCAAAAAGTACAACAGTTGATCCTCAAAATATCCCCCACAAAAAATATATTTTACATTGACGCTCACATAGACATTTGTAACGGTTATTATTATGTCTATAAGATTATTATTATGTCTATAAGATTATTTAAACACATCAGAACACTTCATTATGTGAAGTAGTGGATATCGGCTGGAATTTCCGTAAAGATCATTGCATTCACTGAATATCCTTGGCGTATGAATCCACGAATTTAAATTGTAATAACAATGATAAAAATGGCACAAGTAGAAAAATCAGAAAAAACCTCCATCTGATCGAAGATGATCGTAGTTTTGTGTACATGTAGAAACTGTAATATTATTTTTAGAGAAAAGTTGTATTGGAACAAGTGATTAGGGCACCAATGAAAATGGAACAAAACATAATGGTTCAGATAATATTGGCACCTATGAAAACGGCACAGATAATATTGACATCTGCAAAAATGGCTCAGGCTAAAATAACCTATATAACAATAGCACTGATGAAGATGGCGCAGGTCATATGGACATCGGCAGAAATGGCCCAAGTCATAATGGTCCAGGTAATAATGGCACCGATAAAAATGGCACAGGTAATTATAGACATCTGCAAAAATGGGGCCAATCATAGATAATAATGGCACCGATGAAAATAGCACAGGTAATATTGACATAAGCATAAATGACCCAGGTCTTAATGGTCCAGTTAATAATGGCACCAATGAAAATGGCACAGTTAATATTGACATCGGTAAAAATAGCCCAGTTCATAATGGGCCTGGTAATAAGAGCACAAATGAAAATGGCACAGGTAATATTGACATCGGCAAAAATGAGGCCGATCACAATCGCCTAGATAATAATGGCACGGATAAAATAGCACAGGTAATATTGACATCGGTAAAAATGACCCAGGTCTTAATTTTCCAGGTAATAATGGCACCAATGAAAATGGCACAGGTAATATTGACATGGGTAAAAATAGCCCAGTTCATAATGGGCCTGGTAATAAGGGCACAAATGAAAATGGCACAGGTAATATTGACATCGGCAAAAATGGCTCCGGTCATATGGGCCGTGTAATAATGGCACCAATGAAAATGGCACAGGTGATACTGACATCGGCAAAAATGTCCCAGTTCATAATGGGACTGGTAATAATGGCACCGATGAAAATGGCACAGGTAATATTAATATCAGCAATAATGGCCCAGGTCATAATAGACCAGGTAATAATGGCACTGATGAAAACGACACAGGTAATATTAATATCAGCAAAAATAGCCCAGTTCATAATGGGCCAGGTAATAAAGACACCAATGAAAATGGCACAGGTAATAGTGATATCAGCAAAAATGGCCTAGGTCATAATGGGCCAAGTAATAATGGCACCGATGAAAATGGCACAGGTAATATTAATGTCAGCAATAATGGCCCAGGTCATAATAGACCAGGTAATAATGGCACTGATGAAAACGGCGCAGGTAATATTAATATCAGCAAAAATGGCCTCGGTCATAATGGGCCAAGTAATAATGGCACCGATGAAAGGTTATATTGCAAGTGACTTTGGAAGATATCAAGATAGAAGCAGGAAAGAACGAATTCATTAGGAAAATTAAAAAGCAGGTTTGGCTGAATGAAAGATATAAAATGAGATCTAAAATATGACCTTTTTCAATATGTGATCAATACTCTTATACGCAGATAAAATAGTAATGCCTTCTTTACTACAAAAGAAAATTCTGAATGAATTTCAAATCGGTCATTAAGCGTTTTAAAGGATGAAAAGCTTAATGCATATTGACCGGGGTTAGGGTTAGGGTCTCGAAGAATCTACTGGCGACGAAAACACCACCAGCAAATTTTCAGCCATCACCCAAAACAGATGTTCCGTGGTCGAGACTACACATCGATTATGCTGGACCCCTAAGCTGTCACTACTAATTAATACTTGTGGAGGCTGACGGCCTATCACGTTGAATACACCGTTAAGCAACGTTGAGCCTGGTCAGTACTTAGATGGGTGACCGCTTGGGAATACCAGGTACTGTAAGCGTATAGTGACGGTTGTGCGTTGTGGTGCAGTGGATATCGGCTCGGAAAGAGAAATCGGTGAGCCGAGTTCGAATTCCAGTTGAATACCCTGCATTCACTTAAGCACTGGTACCCTTGGGAAAGGTATTAATCCGTCCATTCCCTCCAGTTATGGGTTAAATAACAAGGGTAGAACTTGGGGACCCTGCTCTTAAAAACAAATCCCAATGAATCGTGAAAAGAAAAACGTTGTAAAAATAAAAATAACCTTACCCAAAAATCACTGATTATGACCTTAAAATGATCCCTTAAGGATTGATAGGTCGTTAAGCCTCAAAAACAAACAAACAAACAATAGTTGTGGACAGCTACTCCAAGTAGCCGGAATTATTCAAATGTAAACACCCGACATCCTCAACTCCTATAAATGTGCTGAACAAACTTTTAGTTGTTTAGGTGTGCCTAAAATATAGTAACCGACAATGGGACACAGTTTACCGGAACGGAATTCAAAAATGTCTGCACATCTCTGGTCATTGAGCATACTTTTACCCGCCCTTACCATCTCAGGTCCAACAGTCAAGCGGAAAGATTTTTGGACAGTTTCAAAGGAGCATTATGAAAGAATCACGTCTTGGACATAGATGAGAAGAGCATTCAGAATTTTTATCGGTGTACAGAATCACTCGTAACCCAAAAACAGTTTCAGGCATGTCACCAGCAAAGCTGATGTTTGCAAGGAGAATTCGGTCAGTATTTGACAGGCTTTTGTCGAATCGAAAAAAAAAATATCTTGAAAAGAAAAAAATTGCAGACAAATCTTTCAAGCCCAGTGACAAAGTTATTTTCAAAAACTACTATATCCTTCGTGGTTTAGGCAGATGTAACCGGGTAGGACAATCTAGTAAGTAGACGGTACGGTACTCGTCGTATGCAGCATCTCCTGAGACGTCGGCGTAGATCAATAGTGGTAGATCTCTAGTCGAGACCTCTAGTGGTAGATCTCTAGTGGTAGACAATGGACCTCTGGATCTCTTCGCCTTAGTCTATATTTATGGCTGACATCAGCCAATCACATTCCAGTGAGTGGGGACCAAGGTGTATACATATTCATTACCTATTCATCACATCATATACTAAAGATGTCACACAAGAAATAGATGAAAAAACGCCGATGAAAGTGTTGTATGATGTTTTCGACATACTAGTTTCTTTAGCCTCACCAATGCCGGAAGCATCAGTTCCTTTAACTCTACCAATGAAGAAAGTACCAGCTTCTCGAAACCCAATAATACCAGAAACACTACCAGCACAAAAAAAAAAAATGGGGAGAACTGAGAGTATTAGAGAGAGAAAAAAATTAAATGGTTGTATCCCGACCCCAAAAGAAAATATATTGACCACCACGGTGTTTACTTCGGAGATTACTAATGTCTTACTATCAATCTATTTGTGACTGAGAGAGCCCCCCCCCCACACACACACAAACCAGGTGGGTTTATTAAGCAGTAGACTTGAAGGACTCTGTACAGCCGAAAGTGTTGTTTATTTTTTTCTTTATGCGATTACGACAAGAAATTTTTCTGCACGAACAGTGATTCCTTTCAGCGTAGAACCCAGTCATTTTGTCCGTTGCCATCGGACCGACCTGAGGGACCGGGACACTGCTGTTCGGGTAAAAAATTCACAACGTGGCGAATAGTGGTGTTTCTTTCAGCTTACCGGCGGAGAACCGGATGGTTTTAATTTTTGTCGGCCAGAACCACCAGAGAGACAGGACATAGCTGCCGGCGTCAGGGCTTTTACGTTAGACATTTACTGTCTTCCCGATTGCAATAAACCTTTTTCCTTTTCATCTACTGCAGCGTTGGTTGTTCTTTTCCCTCGGGTAACAATCTTGTATATTGTAAACCTTTTTTCAAGAATACAAAACACATTTTATTATATGTACAGAGAACTGGCCTCCGGCCAAAGGGGACAACCTCATCATCGCTTCAAGGATGTCTGTAAAAATAGACATGAGGGCGATGGACAATGAACATCGAGAAGTGAGAAGACATCATCAACGATGGTTCATGCTGAAGACACGATTTACCCCGAGGGGTGGAGCAAGAAAAACGGGGTTGGATAAACAAAGGTTTGCCGTCTTCTCGTGGACTCGTTGTAACTCCCGTATGGACCCATAACATTCATAACAGATGCCGCACCGCCATTAGCCAGAGACCGACAAATGCTCCCTGTATATATTTCTGTCATAGTGCTGGGCCCGTCAGTTCGAACTGGTCTCGATGAATCACATCATTAAATAGTGCTTTCTCTGGTGATGTCGGCATTTTCTTTAAAAGTCAATGATCAATAATAAGCATTTTTAGCACACACACACATATATATATATATATATATATATATATATATATATATATATATATATTATGAACTCTCCCGTCGATTTCGACGTATGAGTATCTAACTCAGTTCGACTGCCACACAGAGAACTGTTCAGAGTGGTGAATGCTTGTGTAGCACCATCCACACTTTTTGGAACTGCTGATAACAAACAATCGGTGCAGAAGTTCGTGACGGATCGCATGAACAGAAGACCTCAGTTATTTAACCCATAACTGGAGGGAAGGGACAGATTAATACCTTTCTCAAGGGTACCAGTGCGTAAGTGAATGCAGAGTGTTCGACTGAAATTGGTACTCGGCTCACGGATTTCCCTTTCCAAGCCGAGATCCACCGCAGCATAAACGCTTACCTGGTATTCCCAAACGATCAGCCATCTAAGTACTGACCAGGTTCAACGTTGCTTAACTTCGGTGATTGAGCGGGAACCGGTGTAATTAACGTGATATGACTGCAAATATATATATATATATATATATATATATATATATATATATATATATATATATATATATATTATTCAATGAAACCTGCATTAATGAAAATATGCTGCCAAAATACACACAATTCAAATATATATATATATGTGTGTGTGTGTATGAAAAGTGTATGTATATAATTATATATATATATATATATGCAATTTTTTATATATATTATGTTATTTATATATTATATATGCGTGTTACTTATTTAAAAGCGCTCAATATCAGTGATAGAGCAGACATATTCATATAGATAGGTGTGAGTTTGTAACCATGGGTTTCACGCTCTTGCGATCGTCAGACAAACAGATTAATTTTTTTAAAAATTGGTTATATGCAGGGCTGCGTATATTCGTGTATTTTTGTGGAAGTGAGGGAAATCTGTCGTCATGACAGATGCGATATATATATATATATATATACATTTGTACACCCATTAACGCGCGCAAGGACACACACACGCGCGTTCGCTCAGTGAGGCTTGCATAAACATATATATGCGAATTGTGCAGGGCTCGGCATATATATGTATACGTGTGCTGTTGCGCACATACATACGCATTCAGTTGATGTCTTCGAATAGTGTAGCGATGTCAATGCGCGGACAGTTGTCGATTTCTCGTACGTACATATGTACGTATGAGGGGTTCTGTGTGAAACTATGATAGGTAAGAATTGCTATTATTTTATTTAAGGCTGTTTTGTTATTTTTTATTTTAAAGTCGGTTATTAGCTTGTTTTTTTTTTTAATTTTTTGTGGTTGCGTATATTTAAATGGTAGAAATTCTAATTTGTAATGCTTGTTAGTGTTTATGTGTAGTGTATTGATTTTACTACGGCAGAGACGTGTAATTTACGTTAATGTTGATTGCGGACTAATAATGTGATAGTAAATATTTGATGATAATAACAGTTGTGGTAGTAAATAT
Organism: Ascarosepion bandense; assembly: GCA_037127315.1. Taxonomy (NCBI): domain Eukaryota; kingdom Metazoa; phylum Mollusca; class Cephalopoda; order Sepiida; family Sepiidae; genus Ascarosepion; species Ascarosepion bandense. Next base: position 1,516,407 of record JBBBDQ010001759.1, on the reverse strand, counting down.
TTATTGTGAAACGGTAGTAGTGACTAGTAATGGTGGTGTGATGATAAGAACAATAAATGCAATTATTATGGTGGTAGTTTGAATTAGAGAATAGTTGATAGGATTTTGGTATCAGCGGTTCCTTTTTTTTTTATCCGTTTGGTATAAATTGTGATAATAGGTATTTATTTTCATGTCTGCATTTGGAAATTAGTTCTGATCTTGTGTTTAGTAAGTTCTTTTGTGGGGTATGAGATATAATTGCTACTTTTTCTTTTTCATGTAGGCAAAGTAGGCATTTTTTGTAATGTTGTTTTTTTCACTATTTTCCAGCTTAAGCCGAATGACACAGATTTTCCTAATAAAAATTTATCGCAAATAATCAGGCCGGCAGATATAAATATATAATACTGTTTAATTAAAAACAGAATATCTACTTAAATATGAGTATCGATAAAAAATAATGTTCAAACAAATCATTTCAAATATCTATCTTTCTATCTATCTATCTATCTATCTATCTATCTCTCTCTCTCTATATATATATATATATGTGTGTGTGTGTGTGTGTGTGTGTGTGTGTGTGTGTGTGTGGGTATGTATTTATGCATATATAAGTCCACATATGTAAACGAATTACTTAACGAAAATGATGAAATAAAGGAAATCTTAAAGACAACTAAAATATTAAATACAAACGCCAACCCGAAAATTTAAAAAACTTATTAACCTTTTCAAAATTTGAGCAGCACACAACATGGGGGGGGGGGTCACAAAATGCAACAAAAAAAGATGTGGGGGATGCAACATAATAACAAAAGGATACCACTTCAAATCCGAAAACATGTCTACATTTGAAATAAAAACAAAGCTAAGCTGCAACACTAAAAACTTAATTTATGCTCTAAATGCGATGAGTGCGCAAAAATATACGTAGGGGCAACAAAAACCTGAATAAAAGAGTAGCCCTGCACAGAAGTAACATTAAACTAGCCAATAACAGGAAATTGTACGTTTCTTAACACTTACACGAATGTAGTAGAAGTAAATTCAGAGTAATGCCTATCTACCAAAATGCAGAGTATGACTCGCTCATGATGCAGAAAAAAATATTTATAAAAAAAATAAAAAACCTTCCTTCTACAAGACAACATGAAAAACCTAAGACACACTAAATTCAAAGGCGATAAAGAGAAAAAAAATCGCGAACCATTGCAAAAAATAGTATTCTAAAAACAACAAAAAGAACGAGACGGCCCGTAGAATTGAATTAAAATTGCTGAAAACAGTTTTGAAGTATAAAGACAAAATTAAATTTCGCATGTCAATTTAAAAACATTTTTTCTGACCAACGAAAGGTGAATGGTTCCCAAAACGGAAGAGATTTAACAAGCGAGTATGAAAAAAAAATTAACAAACACGCACGCATATGAACTTTTTGACCTGGTCACCGAACACTTAGCTATATAAACACGATATTTTTCGCCGTTAGAAAGACAAACGGATCTCGATATGAAAGTCACAAGTTTATTCGCCTAAAGAGAGTCAACTTTGGATCAAAATACGTGTAGCAACAGAAATACTATAATGGACACTTAATATATTCTACAAAAATCAAGTAATATAAATAATAACAATAATAATAACTAATATATATATATATAGATATATATCCCTGTCTCTGAATCCATCGACATATTCATTAACTCAATACTTCAATATCACCACCAGCTATCAATCCCCACACTCTAAAATAAACTCCTCGCTTCTACTAGCCAGGCTCCATTTTACGACCATGAAGGCCAAATTTACACCCAAACCAATGGAGTAAATATAGGAAATCCTCTTGGTCCATGCTTTTCTAACTTTCACATAGCCTACTTAGAAAACACACATTTTAAAAGACAATACCAAACCCACAATAGATGTCAGGTATGTAGATATGTTCATTCTTGCTCAAAACAAAACGAAATCTTGAATTTACATTCGAAAAAAATCTGTTCTCAACTTTACATATGAGCTTAACTCCGAAAAAAAAAAGACTAAATATAGTAGAGGCCTTATTATTAAAAACGAAAAACCCAACACTCAATAACATCAAAAACGAACACATACAATTACTCCATATTATATTTAAATTTACTTACATTCTGTTACACGTAAAATAACATCCATCTCGAAAATGGCTAGAACTATAGCCGAAAGTGCTCGGATAAACAAAACATTTGTATAATCTTTATATAATTTATATCCTCAAAAGAAAGAAATCATAGAATCACATGAAACATTACATATAAAACTTAACCATCACTCCTTCCCTGTCTTTTTTAATGAAGCATATATATATATATATATATATATATATATATATATATATGCGTATATATGTGTATATATATATATATCTGTACATGTATGTATATATTTGTATGTATGTATGTATACATGTGCATATATATATATATATATATATATATATATATCAGCATGCAGTATGAGTATAGAAGAATCCAAAGTAGTATCCTGTACATACAGTGGTAGGATAACTCTCTAAGAGAGCTCTAAATATATATGTATATAAATAAATATATAGAGCAAATATAAGAAACATTAAGGCAGACACGTTATTTCATAGTAAATCGGATGTATGGGCCTATTTTCAGGCGAACCATCATCAGCTTCTGTCTTTATTATGCAAAGGATTTTAAAATAAAAATAATATATATATATATATCCTGATTGTGCACACTGGATGGATGGTAGACTTTGAAAAAACAGTAACTACTCACGCATCTACGCATCGTTCATTCAGTAATGAATTTGAAAACTCTCGGCTACTGGCGTATGAATACACGTTATATCACAAGCTAAAAGTCTGCCTCCTTCAACTGACGCCAATTCGGTCGGGTTTCAATCCTGGGTAAAAAGCAGTTGGATGTCTAACCGTACTGATGAGCTGTGATACAGCGAAACAGATCTGTCTGCGGATTATTATTATTATTATTATTATTTATATATATATATATATATATATATATATATATATATATATATATATATATATAGGATGTGCGTTGTGGTGCAGTAGATACCGGCTCGGAACGAGAAATCGGGGAGCCGATTTCGAATTCCAGTTGAATTCATTGCATTCACTTACGCGCAAATACCCTTGGGAAAGGCATTAATCCGTCTCTTCCCTCCAGTTATGGGTTAAATAACAGGACAGATTGGGTTCTAAAGCCTTGGCTGGCAACCAATCTACCGCAGAAAACAATGGCAATCGACTGCGGGATAATCTTTTGCCCAGTCAGTCATGTCTCTTTCGAGACATCATCGCCCAATCGTGTTTCACGTATGGCACTTAACTGACTAACTAAGAAATCTACCATTAGTCCGTGTATTGAATACTGTTGCCATACATGGTCAGATGCTCCTGCTATTCATCTTCAGATTCTCGACAAAATGCAAAGGAGAATCTGCAATATAATCGATCCTAACATGGCAGCTCGCCTTCAGTCACTTTATTGCTGACGCGATGTGGCTTCCCTCTGTCATTTCTACTAGTATTTTTCTAGCATCTGCTCCGATGAGCTCTTTTCGGCCGGTATCCCGACCTCATGTTCTACTAGATTGGCAACAATGTCCCACACTTATACCATCGAAATATTTAAATGTAACCCCCTCTCTGCTACTCTAATAGTTTCTTTTCTCGCATTTCCCGTTTGTAAAACTCACTTCCATTTGGTTGCTTTTGGTTGACAATCTCCAAAAGTTGAAAATCAACGTCAATTGCCATCTTCTATCTATTTGATCCTTATTTGTTTCTTACCCTTTCTTCGACATCTCCTGTACCTTTTTTTTTATTTTCTGAAGTAACACTGTGCACCAGTGGCATTCTTGCCTAGCTTGGGGTGAAATGATTATAAAAAAAATGAAAACTACCCTTGAGTGTGGTTGGGCGTGCGCACACGCATGTGTGTGCTTTTGTATGCACTGAATTCCACACGCACGTTCGGTACATAACACATACAATTACTCCAAACTATATTTAACTTTACTTACATTCTGTTCCACGTAAAATAACATCCATCTCGAAAATGGCTAGAGTCCGTTATGCACAACACAGACATACGCGTATTCTTGCTTTCCTGACGGCTACAACCTCCAGAAATTTAAATGCAAAGTCAATACTCATCTACTAACCACTGGACTCTAGCTCTCTCCCCACCCCCGTATATCCTTCCCTTTCTCTCCACCTATGTATCTGTCATCGCACACGCTTTCTCAGCTTTCTATTGCTCCTTTCTAACTAGTTTGTACTCCTCACTCTTTTCTAATTAATCTTTTTACATTTATGTAGCCCCCTGCACATCAGTGGCGTTTCCGCCTTGCTCGGGGTGAAATGATTAAAAAAAAAATACGTTACATACACGCATTCAAAGTCACGCGCAGGCAAATAAAATCGTCTTTTCTTTTATGGTATAGATTCGGAAATAAACCGCCCTTTCACTCTGTTCACGTGACTTGCCATTCTACAGTGTGGTTTTCTGTGTATTGATTTATGCAAATAATTTGTTTTTGCTCCTTACGACTGTTTATATAAGACTGTCAAAATAAAGATGAAAAAAGAAAAAAAAACGCATTTCGAAATATTTTATTGTCTGAATTCAAAATGAGACGCACAACAGCGAAAACCACTCACAGTTCCAACCAAACATTTGGTCAGTTGGGATCTTCAAAGAACTTACAGTTCAACATTAGTTTCGAAGATTTTCAAATGGACACAAGAGCTCTGACGATAAGAAAGATTAACCTTTTCCATACAGGAAACATTCGACATTCATTTACCGTACAACTAGCGACGCTCTTGGTTGAAACTTATAAAAACCTTTCGCTTAAAAGAGTTTTTCAGGAAAATAGGATAATCAAGTCCACTTTTATCAATTTTTCTAATATTGATGGGGATTTGCAAGTCTTTACGTGATGTCGATTTTGTTATTTGGTACTCAGTCAGTTAAATGCCATACGTGATACGCTTGGGCGATCAGGTCTCGAAAGAGACATGACTGACTGGGCTTTATCCCGCAGTAGGTTGCCATTGCTTTCTGCGGTAGACTGGTTGCCAGCCAAGGCTATAGAACCCAATCTGCCCTGTTATTTGACTCATAGCTAGAGGGAGATAAGATGTATTATGTTATTACGGAGTAATTAGTGGGTGATCAGTTTATTACTTCATAACAATAAAAAACCGATCCCCCACTTTATCACCAGTAGAAGCCTTAATCATGATTCCTATTCAGTCAGTTAAATGCCATACGTGATACACGCTTGGGCGATCAGGTCTCAAAAGAGACATGACTGACTGGTCAGAAGATAATCCCACAGTAGGTTACCATTGCTTTCTGCAATGGTTGCCGGCCAATGCCATAGAGCCCAATCTGTCCTGTTATTTAACCCATAACTGAAAGGAATAGACGGATTAATACCTTTCAAAAGTGTATTTGCGCGTAAGTGAAGGCAATGAATTCAGCTGGAATTCGAACTCGGCTCCTCGATTTCTCGTTCCGAACCGATATCCAATGCACCACAACGCACATCCCATTTGGTATTATCAGATGAAAATACGCTTCTGCTATTGCACTGTCTTGTAATAACTGGAGTTTCTTTCCTAAGCTTTTGTTCAGGGTATTGTGGCAAGTCAACATTTTGATAATGTCATTATTTTCTCTCCTAGTTACATACGCAACATTTTTTACGTATTACCGCTATTGGAAGTATTCAAGTGAAGTGGCGTCTATTATTTGGTAAAAGTATTCGTGATCCTGTAGCGCCAGTCTATCAGATAGGTTGTCCTCTTTAAGACTCACGGGGCTTATTAGCTTGAAGCTATTTATTATTTATGATCTAAGAAAACAGTTGTATAAAGCTGACAGTTTAGATATTGGATGTCATTTATTATATTCATGAGAGGCGAGATCTGACAAGGCTCTATGACTCGAGTTCTTAGATTAATTCTTTTCTTGTTGTAGGTTCTTGTGGATTTTGATACAATTATTCTGTGTTGTCAACCTTTCTTAAGTAAAAAATGTACTTTATGTCACCCTTTCTGTCACTATCCTCTGTTGAATTTTGAAGATAAAATATAATAATTTTTAATTACAGCACGTATCTATATAAAATAAATTTAAAAAATACGATATATATATATATATATATATATATATATATATATATATATATCGTATTGTAACAAAGTTATAGAACTCGTAGGTTATTTTACCTCCTAACCCCAAAAAATATATCTCTAAGGCTACAATACGGCCGACTAAATCAGAATAAGCTCCCACCCTACATTCACTTAAACATCATATCACCATAAATAAACCGTTTTCATCATTTAATTTTCATTTAAACTAATCACCCGATGAGAAGCGCACACAGCAGCTTCGAAACGCGAAAATTTTTGTGTAGTGATACTATGAATTTATAAACCATTGTAACAATCATTGCAATATATATATATATATATATATTACAAAAAGTGAAAGAACACGTAGATTAAATACCCACTGTTCTAGCATTTACTTTTATAAAGAGCGCTCGATACAGAGTAGAGCTTAAAATTATCATTTTGTTACAATGTTAAAAATTATTGTCTACCCATTTAAAAAATCTATGGTCCCACTATGTATCTTATCCAAACAAAATTTAAAAGTGACATGTCTAGATCCAAGCCATCCTGCCCACTTTCATAACCCAGATATTAAATCTCCATGGTTACATAATTCTCAATTTTGATTGAACAATATTGACACACCTAAAGTGTTTTCTCCAACTACCACTCCCAATTCTCTAAATAACCATAAATTCATCTTATTTTTTAAAAATAAATAATTTTCACCATTTATTTTAACATATCACCTGAAGAAGAATAGTTTTGTTCTGAAACATGAAAATTTTTGTGTAGTGATATTATGCTTTTATACATCAATGTAAAAACAAAATTACAATATATACATACACACACACACACACACACATATATATATATATATATATATATATATATATATATATATATATATATCTTTTAAAGTCTTTTTTTACTAATTGTTCACTAAGTATTGACTTGAAAGTTTATCCCGATAAAGATTTTCTGTAAGGTTGTATAAACGTAAAAAAAGGAAATCAGTGTAGATTATGAGGATATGTAGGATAGATAGCAGTTGTCTCTAGTTTTGAAGAGATTAAGATTTTAGGAAGCATTATTCCGTGAGTCTGTGTCATAAAGTAACTGTTTCCAAGGAAAAGCTGAGTGAAACTTCCTTCTTACTAATGCAATATGAAGGAAATTAGGATTATTATTTTGTTTACATGGTATGCCGTGTCAAAGTTGATAGAAATAAGAAATAGACTATATTAATATTTGCCATGGAAATAGCGTTAGAGTAACGACTGACTTGCGACGTTTTCGCCTGTGAAGAAAAGGACTGTAAGGTAGGATATTTTTCATAGTGTACTTGACTGTGTAAACGCTTTTTAACTTTGTCGAGGCTGGAAATTGGAAATTGGCGGTTCCAGTCCAGATATGGCTGCAATACACTATTTTAGGTCTGATCGAAAGATAATGTATATATATTCTTTGATTGACGACAATCAACTGAGAGTATTTATTAAATAGAGCCTCAAAACGGCATGTGAAGTTGCACGAATAAAACCTAAATCTTTCAACGGTTATTCGTTTTCAATATTCTATCACTTTTCCACCGCTGTAAGGTTATCTCCCATTGCCGTTTCTATAAATACTTTCATCGAAATCGTCATGAAGAGTTCTTTGTTACGGTACCCTGACTTTATGAATTGAAGCGCAGTACTTGACTGGCGGATGTGCGTTGTGGTGCAGTGGATATCGACTCGGAACGAGAGATCGGGGGTGCCGAGTTCGAATTCCAGTTGAATTCCTTACATTCACTTACGCGCAAATACCCTTGGGAAAGGTATTAATCCGTCTCTTTCCTCCAGTTATTTTTTTTTTAATTGTATCACCCCGAGCAAGGCGCTAACGCCACTGATGTGCAGGGGGCTACATAAGAGTAAAAAGATTAATTGGGTTAAATAACAGGGCAGATTGGGTTCTATAGACTTGGCTGCCAACCGGTCTACCGCATAAAGTAATGGCAACCAACTGCGGGATAATCATCTGCTCAGTCAGTCATGTCTCTTTCAAGACATGATCGCCCAAAGCGTGTATCACGTATGACACTTAACTGACTGATTAGACTGGCATCAAGATCTCATCAATTTACAACTGAGTCGGCCAGATGTAGCCGTAAGTTCTACGCTGACAGTTTATTTTCTCCAATTCTCATTTATAGAAATCGCTTCTGGTTCCAGGCTTTAGTCTGCAAAAATGTAAACACAATGTCAATCGCTATCAAATGTTCTTCTAATTATTCTTTTCTCTTCCTGCTCACTATTAATGTTTCTGTTCCCAAAGAAAAATCTACAATATAATTGGTCCTAACCTGGCATATCGGTTTCAATACCTTTTTCCATAAACGAAACGTAGCTTTCCTGTGTCTTATCTACTAATAATTATGTAACCCGGATATAAGAGAGTCCGCATGGACCCGATCATGATGCTCTTATATCAGGGGTTTTCTTATATCAGGGTTGGGTCTATTTTATATACATTACCACAAGCTCTAATTTAGGACCAGAGAAAATCGCTCTTATATCTGGGTTTATCTTATACACGGGTATCTTATATCCGGGTTATACTGTAATTGTTTTGATGGACTTTCATCTATGCTACCTAGACTTCATGAATTTTAGCGCATCTATGCTACCTAGACTTCATGAATTTAAGCACAGTACTAGATTGGCGGCAAGGTCTCACCATTTTGTATTTTACATGACTACATGTAACCATAAGCTAACAGTTTCTTTTCTCGCACTTCTCGCTTGTGAAACTCTCTTCCGCTTTCTTGCTTTCCAGTCAATTTCTATTTAAATTTAAATCCAATGCCAATAGCTATCTTCTGTTTTCTTAATTCTTATCATTTTATTGTTCTCTCTCTCGTAATAGTAGTTTTTCTAATATTCTCTAACACTCAGTAACCACTTGAATCCTAGTGGCTTCATTGCCTTGCTTGGGTTGAAATGATTAAAAAATTTGTGTCATAAAACTATTAGTGTTTTCAAGAAAAAAATTCTTACAATCTAAAAATATTTTCTGCCTTTAAATAAACTTCAAAACGTTGTAAACCGTAGAAAACGAAACAATTATATTTTGATTGCTGAGTAACCCTTCTCTTGGAATGACTGCTAATCCGACGCTGCCTCGCTATTGTTTCTCTCTCCATGAGTTTGGCAGGATCAATATATATATATATATATATATATATATATATATATACATTTCCTGCTATATATCTAGAGATTCTTGATAAAATTAAAAGAAAAATTTGCAATATAATTGGTCCTAACCTGGCATTTCGGTTCCAGTGGCTTTTCTGAGTCTTTTCTACAAATAGTTTCATGGTAATTGTTCTGATGGACTCTCATCTATGCTACCTAGACTTAAAAAATTTAAGCGCAGTACTAGATTGGCGGTAAGGTCTCATCATTTTATAGTTGAAATGGGTAGTTGTAACCGTCAGTTCGATTCTGACAATTTCTTTTCTGGCACTTCCGGCTTCATACTTTCCAAATTTCATTTTCAAAAATTTAGATACAATTTTAATCGCTATCTACTAAATTCATGATTACTCTTCTATTGCTCTCGCTCCTTAGTAATGTTTCTGTTTGTCTAATTTTCCACGCCCAATAACACATTGTATCTTAGTAGCTTTATCGCCTTGCTTTAGAATTAAATGCGATTAAATGTGTACACAAAAAAAACAGCAATACTAAATGGAAGTTGCAAAAGTTGTAAAATGACCGAAATAATTTGCCGTTATACAGTGTAACCCGGATATAAGATACCCTGATATAAAAAAAAAACAGATATAAGAGATTATCCAGTCACGGCAACTCTCTTATATCCAGGTCACACTGTACATTACCCAAGGCTCTAACTTTGGACCAGATAAAACATCTCTTATATATGGGTTTCTCTTTTATCCGGGTTATAAAAGAAAAACTATACCGTGTAACCCAGATATAAGAGAGTTATGGGGACCGGATAGTGGTTCTCTTATATCCGGGTTTTATCTATTTTATATACATTACCACATGCTCTAATTTGGGACCAGAGAAAATCTATCTTATATCCGGGTTTCTCTTATATCAGGGTATCATATATCCGGGCTATACTGATTCTTAATTTTCAATCGACAACGCTTCTTTCAAGGGTTACACAGAAGCACTAAAACAATTACCCAGACAACATCTGGTTCACAGAAGTAGATTGTTATCGCTTGCTTCCTGTTTAGAATTGGGTTTACAGGTTTCTTACTCTCTTTCATTCCCATTAGCCTATTGCGTCTTAGTGGCATTATCACCTTGATTGGCGTGAACTGATTTAAAAAACAAAAATCAGCAATCAAAAAACGGTTATGGTCACCGGAATCGACAAGTGGAATTTTTCACTTTACTTCTACTTCTTCTTCCACATGCAATGTCCGATCCAGATATGAGCGATTATGGCCCTCCACAATTTTCATTTCCCTTGTCGCTCTAATTAACCCTTGCTCGGTAAATAACCCTTAGTCTTTGTTCTGCCAACCATTAATTTAAATCCATATAGGTGACACGATGTTTTCCATCTCTGTCCCTGCTTTCAATATGTCCTATGAGTGTTAACCTCGCCAATCCTTCCTTTCTTATTATATGTTCCAGAAATTTTATCAGTTACTTTTTGATTGCACCGTCCTTGCAGTACCTATTTCTCTTAAAACTTTCTTATTGCTCACATATTCTATCCATGATATTCTCAGCCTTCGTCATCAGAACCATCATCACTCATAGAATACCTCGATCACCAAATATAGATTATCTTTCAATCAGACCTAAACTAGTATATTGCAGCCATATCTGGACTGGAGCCGCCAATCTTTACTTTCCAGCCTTGACAAAGTTAAAAAGCGTTTACACTGCCATGTACACTATGAAAAATATCCTACCCTGCAATCACTTTCCCCACAGGTGAAAACGTCGCAAGTCTATCGTTACTCTAACGCTATTTCCATGGCAAATATTCATATACTCTATTTTTTATCTCTGTCGCTCAAGTCTTATTTTCATCTTCAGTGAGGAGATAACCACTATTCATTGCCATAAAGGAGATTAGATATTGCATAGAAGTTCTAACGACATTTTCCGATCATTTCATATAGTCTTTAGTCAATTAAAAGGCATGAGAAGATTGTCCAGCATTCATTGCTAGATAGAACATTAGATATTTTGCAGTAGTTCATCATTTATA